>CAIGRP010070272.1:0-21078 GCA_903798385.1 Fraxinus cuspidata
GAACGACATCTTATGTGTCATTGAGACCCGTCCTGCTGCTTTTGCAGCAATGAATTGCCAATTGCTGCAAATGCAGCAAGACCGCTGCCGTCAAATCAAAATAATGAATCTCAAGCGGCCTTTATGTTTGAGACTAAAACATCTTGAATTTTTATTGTTTTCTCTATTTGAAAATATCACAATTTCTGGCTAGAAGTAGACGTTTTTAGTTTATTTTCATATTGCTTTCAACTCTCAGCTAGTGTTTGGTAGCCATTTTCAGTTGATTTTAGAAGAATTCTGCTCGTCATACAGCGACGAGGCAGCTGCAATTTTTGACTAATCCTAGCAAAATTACCAACTTGCCCATTCATATAAAATTCATTCTGAGTGAGACGATTGGCAATTCTGTCTTGGTGCTTCAGTGGACTGTGCATTCAGAATACACTGCACCACTAGGTCCCACTGACAAGAAAAAGGGTCAAAAATGAATTATCTTTTGGGCCAAAACGCCACCCCGACAGGGCTCAATATTTTGAAATCTCTCAATATCTTTTTATTAGAATTGTGACAAAAATTATATGTGATTTAGAAATTTGTTGTATGAAATAAGTTTGTTTAATCTTGGTTTAGAAGTTCAGTTTGACTAGGAATCAAATTGCATGGTGTTTTGGGAGTTTGATTGAATTAAGGACTTAGCGATGAAGTAAAATACTTTGGAACGAAAAAAAAGAAAAAAATATATAATTTCAGCATGCTTGGCGTCGGTGTCCTCGAAAGGGGCAGCGAACCTGACGTTGCAAAGCCGAGCTTGGGCGCCGTGGCGCCCCTGTGTGGATTTTTCGTGATTTTCTCGTTTTATTCGGATTATGGGACTTATTCTTCATCTTAGACTCCACAATTTCAAGATTTGACTTCTATAAATACTTCACAAGATATAGACACTAAATAAGAGGAAAATGCAGGAATTAAGAGAGATTATAATAATTAGATCTTTGTGTATACATTAATAACAAGAGAGAATTGTTTAAATTAGATTAAGATGATCAAAATCTCGTAAGACAATTGGTTGTTTCTTGGTATAATTGGTATAATAAATTTTCATCTTCTACAATTTTCTTGATTGTTGTGTGATTCATTAAATTTCATATTGTTCATATTTTTTGCCTTTAATTATTTGGACAGTTTCTCTACAAGTAATATCAAAACGTTCTTAATATCGGGTTGATTCATAACAAGTGGTATTAGAGCCAATTGTTTTTTGGCAGTTTCTTGGGAGGTCCAAATTGATTATTAAAGTGAGGTTGGAACACGGTCGATAGTTCAAAGATGACAACTTTGAAATTTGATTTCCACTTTTAGGTCGTAACAGTAGGTTTTCATTGTGGCAAATCAAGATGCTAGCAGTTTTTGCTCAATTGGATCTTAATGAAGTTTTGTTGGGGATTGATAGAATGCATGCAACAATGATTGTGCAGGAGAAACAACGGAAGGATCGGCATATCTCAGATACATCATCTTTTTAATGAAATTCTTCATGACGTGGTAAAAGAGAAAAGTGTCGCTACATTGTGGTTGAAGTTAGAGTAGGTTTGTATGACAAATAGCTTGACAAGTAAGTTACACTTGAAGCAGCGCGTGTATTCTCATCGCTTGGCGGAAGGTGGATATTTGGAAGGTCATCTATCGGTGTTCAAGAAAATCGTCGCTGATTGGGAAATGATGGAGGTTAAGTATGATGAAGAGAATTTATGGATGATATTGTTATGCTCGTTGCCGCCTTCATATGTGACTTTTAGAGATACCATTTTCTATAGTCGGGATACTCTTACAATTGACGAGGTATATGATGCGCTTTATCCTAAGGAGAAGATGAAGCTTTTGATCGTCGGTTCTGAAACTCATGGAGAGGTCTTGTTGTTCGCGAGATGAAGATGGGTAGTCATAGAAGGGGTAGAGTCAAGTATAGCAGTGTTATAGTCTATTGGTATTGCAACAACAAGGAACACGTGAAGAGAGACTGCTATAAGTGGCGGAAGGGGTTTGCTACTACAGATCATGATGAACAATCAGAAAATTTCGGTAATGTTAATCTTGCAGAAGAGAATGGTGATGGAGATTTGTTGGGGATTACTGAAGGTAACTCCAAACCCGACAATGATTGGATTCTTGATTCAACTTGTACTTTTCATATATGTTCAAACCGAGATTGGTTTTCTTCACATGAAACAGTTACAAGGGGTTCCGTGATGACGGGAAGCAATGAGCCTTGTAGAATAGCTGGTATTGGTAACATCAAAATCAAGATGCTAAATAGGACGGTTAGAACACTTGTCCAGGTTCGACATGTTCCAGGTATAAACAAAATATGATCTCTTTGAGTACTCTTGATTCAAAAGGGTACATGTATACTAGTGGATATGGAGTTCTGAAAGTTAGCAAGGGTGCTCGAGTTATGTCAGGGGGTGGGGAAAGTCCTGGTTATATGTGTTGGAAGGTTCGACAATCACGGAGGAAGCAGCTGCAGCTTATGGTTTAGTATGCGGTAACTTGGGGTAAAGTTGGTTGTGATCGGGTGTTCATGATGATTTCGACAATAATATTGGGAAACATTCTAGTAGCTCAGGTGGAGCTGGTTGTGATATTGTTGATCAGGTTGCTCGTGGAGATTTGAGCAGGATTGACAACTCAGATGGAGTTGGGGTTGCTTGTGATGGTTCAAGTAAGTATATTAACTCGGCTGGAGCTGGAAGTGAACGGGATGATTCAAGCAAGGATGGTGTGCAAGGTAGTTCTGCTGGTATGCAGGGTTTAAATGTAGTTCAGAATTGTTGAGTATGACCGGAAGGGGCATGGCGTGCCCGACAAGGGCATGGGGTGTCCGGTTAGGACATTATGGAAGAGTTGGAGAATAACTTGAAGAGTGGAGATTTAATTCCTTGTTATGGAATTTGTGTCAATATGGAGTTTGTTAGGTTTCTGACAAAAATTCAATATGATTTAGAAGTTTGTTGCATGAAGGAAACTTGTTTAATCTTGGTTTAGAAGTTCAGTTTGATTAGGAATCAAATTTCATGGTATTTTGGGATTTTGATTAAATTAAGGACTTGGATATGAAGTAAAATACTTTGGAATGGAAAAAAGAAAAAAATATATAATTTTAGCATGTCGGCGCTGCTCCCTAAACGTGGCAGCGAACTCGGTGCTATGGCTCCAGGTCCGGCGCCGTGGCGCCCTAGTAGCGGATTTTTCTCGATTTTTTCATTTTATCCGGATTTGGGACTTCTTCTTCATCTTAGACTCCACAACTTCGAGATTTGGCTTCTATAAATACTCCACAAGGTATAGATACTAAATAAGAGAGGAAAATGCAAGACTCAAGAGAGATTATAATAATTAGATCTTGGTGTATGTATTAGAAACAAGATATAATTGTTTAGATTAGATTGAGAATATCAAAATCTTGTAAGACAATTGATTATTTCTTGGAATAATAAATTCTTTTCTTTCATAATTTTCTTGATTGTTGTGTGATCCATTAAATTTCATATTGTCCATATTTTCGTCTTTAATTATTTGATCGATTTCTTAACAAGTGATATCAAAACGTTCTTGATATCGGGTTGGTTCATAACAAGTACGAAGAGGCATATAAATTTCATATTGTCCATATTTTCCGTCTTTAATTATTTGACCAATTTCTCAACAAGTGATATCAAAACGTTCTTGATATCGATATCGGGTTGGTTCATAACACTTTGGACTCATTTTTTCTCGTATTTGTAATCTGTTCGATATCCATTATACTATTGTTCGCTATAATATGCTTGTCACAATTGCACGAATCGCATACAAGTACTAAAGCGGACTAAAGAGTCCTCATTGTCGATTCCACGAAGAATGATTACTTAATTATACAATAATTGATTTAATTTTAACGATGAAACGCACTATAAGATTTGATTTTGAAAATAACAAAAATATATTTAAATTCAACAAAAATAAGCAAATCTAAAAATTTCCTAAAGTTTGGATGACAAAATGGTTAGTAGATTTCACTTAATCGTCGCTTGATTCATTTCACAACAAACAATTTAACAAATTTCTCATTTAATATGTTAGACTTGATTTCTCTATTTTAATCTCAAAGGAATTTAACCCTAATCGATTGGTTTAACCTACTAGATCTCTATGTCGATTAAAACTTAATGGATTGTATTAATTCTTTGTTAAAATAATTCAATGGGTCATCTAGGATTATGAGTATATCCTTATTTCCTACAAGAACTTAGAGTATTTACTACTTGATCTAAAATGCATTGTATTCGCTCAATTTTTTTTACAAATCACTCAACACAATTATTTAGTGGCCAAATAAGTGAAAAAACATTAAATACAATAGTAAAAACACATGAATAAGTATTTTAACATTATTTAAATTAATCAAACAAAGTAAAGCTACATAATTATTCCAACCTCAATAAGTTTCTACTCATTGTAAGAAATGACAAAAATGAGAAGAGCTAGAAATATATATTATAAGTTCGAGAAAACAATTGATAAAATATAAGACTACACGTAGACCCGTCTCTTGGTTGGATTCTTGAAAAGTAGATGGTTTGGTCTTGCTGTTTCTCCCAAAATCTCTCTCCTTTCTTGATTTTTATCTTCCTCCTTTTGCCTTCTTTTTGCCCTAATGTGCCCTCAATGCTATCCTATTATCCAAAATCCGGAAGTTGGCCCTCGGAATCGTGCCTAAAAGGTTTTCCAAAATACCCCTAAGAAAACTCGAAAATAGAATAAAAGCCACAAACATTCCTCCCCCGATATACCCATGCGTACGCATTGGTCAGCCTAGAAGCATTCTGCTTCAAGGCTGGGCTTCTATGCGTGCGCCATGCATAGGCATGGGATATTTAGCCCATGCATTCCTCATTCAATTGCTTTCCATTCCTTCAGTATTTGTGAGATAGGTTCCTCAACTTTTATTTCGTACATTTTGGTCCCCATATTTTGACTTTTCTTTCTATAATACCCTCAAGAAATTGCAACTTTTATTTCGTACATTTTGGTCCCCATATTTTGACTTTTCTTTCTATAATACCCTCAAGAAATTGTAACTTTTATTTCGTACATTTTGGTCCCCATATTTTGACTTTTCTTTCTATAATACCCTCAAGAAATTGCATCTAAGTTCCTTCAACTTTTAGCACTTCAATCCCCAGTTCAAGTTTTTCTCTTCTTTTGCATAGTTCTCTTTCAAGTTGGGAATTTTTACCTACAAAGACAATATTTACACGATTATGAATGTTCACTAATTTCATCAATATTTAATTTGTTTTAGGCTTCCAATTTGACACACTTAAAAACTACTTAGAAAAATAGTTCTCAATTTCCAATAATACTACTTAGAAAAAGACTTCTTACTCTCTAATTCCATTTGTGCATTTACCTAATTTATACAATGGCTAGCTCATCATCTTCATCTAACGAAAATGTTAATAGTTTTTTTGGGAGATTTTTCAAAGATTCGACAAAAGAGCAAACTCCCTTGCTTCGTTCCTTAAAAAGAAACAAGAGCTGAAATTATTATTCCAAAATTACGCAGGTACGTTAGCCTGTGATTCGATTTATTCTTTTGAAGGTAATCGTTAAGTTTATTTAGTAGCATTATCTTAATGATATAATGTAACTTAAAAAAAAAAAGCATTGCACAAATTATGATACATATTTTACATGTGTAGGTCTAATTAATAGGTAATAATAATATATTATTGCATCTGCAACAGTTTATTTTTTCTGTTCTTTCCGACAAAGCTTTTGAAAGAGATTATTACGTTCGTAGTTTACAGCTAATGATACATGTTGTGACTCAATTATTGGATATCAATTATGTGAAATAGGAAGGCAAATTTTGAAATATCGCAACGTAAACGCTGATTTCACGGGACTTTTTTTGTAATGTTATGAAATTTTTGGTTATATGTTGAATTTTCTTTATATTATTTTGTTGGGGGAATTATGGTATATTGTTTTGAAGGTGTAGAAACTGTCAAACAAAAGGAGAATTGTAGAAACCAAATATGGAAAAACGAGGAAAGAAATGGGAATAAAGATATGAGGCAAGTGTTTAATAATTTGTCTTTAAGACGAATTTGTTCCGCAACGGCGCTAACAAATGCTTGCCAATCGTCTCTTGAAATACAATGAAGTACTCCTTGTAGTATAAGCACTTAGTTACATGGGCAAGACAAACCAAAAACAAAATTTCTCTTTACTGAGTGGTTTTATATGCAAGAAAAGGAGTGATTTTGTAAGAGCTTTTGATGCAAGAATATGTAAAATGATATCGGGTGACTCAATGGCGTCCAAGGGGTCCAATTTTTAGTAGGGGAGGGATTGTGACCGGAGAGACACGCCCCAAAACTCAACGCTTTCCATAAAAGGCCGCAGCCTTCCTTGACGCATGTCGGCACCTGCTTTGGCGTTCAAGCGCCCAAAGTAGTGACTTGGCACTCGTCGATGCCAAGCTGGCGCTCAAGCACCAGTCACATATGCTGAAAATTTCGTTTTTTCCTTCCAACTTTGAATAAAAATTTCTCATTCATCCGAAATTATTTTTGAAATTCTAAATATATTACGATCATCTACCCGACGAGTAGAACAAATTAGTCTATTTACTTTCATAGGTTGACTATCGGATCAAGTCAATTGGCCGAAATTGATACAAAATAAACTTTTCAAAATTTTACTTAAACCAATTTTTCAACTTATTAAACTAACATGTTTTAATTTAGGACGAATGGCACGTTATAAAAATATGATAACTACATTACTTCATCGAATGAAGTTGTTTTGACTAATGAAGATATACACATTGCTTTACAATCCTTTAAATATATTTTCTTAAACTCGTTTTCCGTTTTTACATTTTGTGTTACCTCAGTGCACGATTAATGATTTTCTATCCATGTTTGTGTCTCGATGGAAAATGTTGTCGATTTTATATTTCGCAAGTGTACGGATCGTAACATACCATATTAAACATATGAGTTCGGATATTGTTAGCACGAGGATTATCTAACAGTTAGTTAAATTATTCATAACTTCAATTTGATTCAAAACTTGAGAATCTAAATTATTCTAATTATACTAACTATATCTACATGCACACAATTAATCAAATTTGGATTTTTAAAGTATGAATGTGGATGTTAGGACTTATAATTTTGCATATGGACCTCCTTTAATTTGCTAATCAATATTCTTGAATTCTTCTAACGTATTTAATTTATCTCTCTCGGGTTTAAATTGTTTCTATTTAACTAAGCCAATTACATATCTTTATATGAATTAGGATACATCTTGGTCAAAAGAATTCAATTTATTTGAATCCATGTAATAACCTCATTAACTAGAAAAGGTGTCTCGAAACTTTTATACTAGTTTCCAAATTTTACTACGTAGTTTAAATCTATAACTCACCTCCTGCTGTTGGTTGGAGCCTGGGTGCCACTTTGTTTTGCTTTCTTCCTTGAAGTGGCACTTAGGCGTCGTGAAGGTGGCGCTTGGGCTCCCCATTTGAGTATTGAAATTTCATTTTTGTCCTTTTTCTTCTCTTTTCTCTTCGGTTCATGCCAACATCATTTGTTTCTCCAACTTTTGCACCATTTATACGACCTCTCCAAACATATAAAACACTAAAACACGCACCAAAATGTTCTAAACTCATAAAATCTAACAAATTATCAAGTTAAAATTGTGTGAAATGCATGAGTTAAAGGCTCATCAGATAACAAATAAAATCTATTTTTCATCGTTTATCCATGATTTTTATTCTAACTGCTATGTTCGATTCATGTCTCAAGTTACATGTAGCATAAAATTATTTGGAGTAAATTCAAAATAATTTGAACATAGCGTTTGAAATAAATATGTTTTCAGTACAAAATAAAATTATTGAACTACGATAATTCATATTCATGTTTGAAGTTTACGGATTAATTAACTTTTTCTAAGCTCGAAATGTATGTTAATTATATGCTTGGAGCGACCACTTTGAATGAAACAATCGTTTTAAGACAAAGTTCTTTAATTTGTAAACACTCATTGATGTAAGATCATTTATGAAAAATCATATTTTTGCATCGAGATTAAATATTTGCCAATAGTACAAATCATATTTAAATACGTGTTTGTGTACCACAATTAGGGGTGGACAAAATATCTAGATCAAACTAAACTAAATCGAGCGATTCGATGGTTCTGCAAAAAAAATTAATGATTTTGGTTCTTCGAATCGCGAACCATTTGATTTTGGTTCTAGTTTGGCTGTGGAACCAAAATTGGTCAATTACATAAAAGGACTTTAAAAGTGTATTTTTTTTTTTACCTTGATTATTTGATGAATTATTTGTATTATCCACAAATGGATGAAAATCCAATAGACATGTATAAGTATTAAACAGTTAATAATTGCCTATAAAAGTTTTGCATATCATTTGGGAGTGTAACATCAAAACTGCTGCAAGTATTTTAGTTAATCATTGTTATAATTAGACAATCTTTTGTATGGGAATAGAAAATTATTTGTGTATTCGAATTATGACAATATTTTGTTTGTTAGTTTGGACTTTTATGATTTTAATAATTGATAATTTGAAATTCCTGAATATTTGGTGTTTATTTATTTTTATTTATTTGGTTATGTATTACAAACTTTTGAATATGGTGTAAGTTTGAAAATTTAAGAAATAAAACTAGAACTAAGTCAAACCAAACTAGAAACTGAATGGGTCAATTCCAATTTGGTTCCATATATAAACAATAAAAAATAAAAATGCGGTGCATAGTTCGGTTCGATTCTTTTAGAATCAAAATCAAATGGAACCATATATACCCCTAATCACAATGGCTTGAAAAAGGTGACCTCTATCTATTATTTATGTATTGCAATTGCAGATAAAGAAAGTCGTAGTAAAGTAGCTAAATTTATTTCTTTTATTTGTATAATTTAATTATATCTATTTCATTTCAATAATAATAATAACAATAATATTAATACAATTTGAACACACTAAATTAAATCGTTTACACTTTAAATTCTGCCTATCATGTAGTTAGTCCTAAGCTCGATTAAAAGAGGTGAATTTTTACAATTTGAAATTTCTCTTATTAATCATATATACAAAATTATTTTTTCAAGTTTACTGTTTACAGATTTTCTACTCAGTCACCAAGTAAAAATAAAATAAATAAAATAAAAAAATAAATGCTTAGTGGGTCAAGCGGCATGGTCAAACGATTTGGCTCGTGCTTGGATTGCCTCAAAGCAAGCACGAGTCTGCTCATCTGGTGGGTCAAATTACCCAGTGGTGGACGAGTCGAGCCTAATCAGCTTGGCTTATTAACATTTCTATTTCAAACTAGAGAGGCACTTTTGCTATGAGAATGTTCTACTGTACACAAGTCATGCATGTTATCAATAGATTAATAAAAAAAAAAAATTAGACTTTAAATTAATCAATGTAAGAATGTTCTACTGTACACGAGTCATGTATGTTATCAAAATGGATTACTAAAAAAATTCGACTTTAAATTAATCTAAGTAAAAACCCGCCAATTGCAACAAAATTGGTCAGTTCACGCTTATTTCATTATTACAACGAGCGATTCAATCACAACTCAACTTCAACTGGATCCTTTATCTTTTTCAAGCAAATGCTTTAAGGGCCTACTTGGGAGTTTCAATCTACCGATTATGAGCTTTTTTTTTCAAGTACTGATTTTGAACATTTATGAGCGGATCGATTTGAGTAGTTCTAGTAGGTATTCTTAAAGTTGTCTAACATATATTTGGGAATTTATTATCTACCGATTTTAAAAGTTTTTTTAAAAGAATAAAATTACACACACATATATATATCCCTGAATGAAATTTTTAATTTATAGTTTCTTGTATGAATTTTTTTACTCATAAGTGATATTTTACTTATAGATAATTTATTTACATATAAGTTAATATTTAACTTAAAAATTAAATATTGTTAAATATTTATTTAAAATTTTAAATTAGTATTTTTTTACTTTTAAGTAACTTTTTATGAGTAAATTTCAATCTTATTAGTAGTATTTTTATTTTATACACAAAATTTTCTTACATAAAAGTGATTTTACTTATAAGTAATTTTTTTAATTATAATATTTAACTGATAAGTATTTTTTAATTATAATGTAATTTTTTGCTTATAAATAATTTTTTAGTTAATATATTTTTATTATGTTGATTGAAAAAAAAGATTATGAATGGTAAAATTATAAGTGAATATGAGAAATTGTCAAAACTCGCCAATTTGGTGGATTGAGAGAACTGACCAAAATTACACTACACAGGTTCTGGGTGATTTTTAAACTATAAAAAATCAGTACCTCAAAAATCTAGCAATCATTAATTTTTCTAACTCCTCATAAATAGTGTCACCCAAAATCAGTCAAACCTAAGGAAATAAAAACTCTCAAGCAGGCCCTAACTGATTTTTATAACATTAATTGTCATTACATCTAAAATATGAGTGACCCTACAACTTATGTAGAGACCTAGACAGGAATCATGGGTGTAGAATCAATCATTTTCTTAATAATTCTAAAGGATGGTGACCTCTTTTCCTTTTACCTTAAACTAGGGTTCATGAACTTGGCACAAAAGTAAATGTACTAATAACTTGTTTAATATAGTGGGTTTCTGCAACATATAATTATATAATTTCCTCCTCAATAATGCTATTGATTAGTAGAAGTGATAAATAGCCGTCTATATGGATTAAAGCATTAGGATTATGTCGTGTTGTTCAATGAACAAAACTAAGTCTAATTTCATTAGACAATATAATAGAAATCTGGTTGTTATGTAAACGGGTGTCCATAGTCACTTTTGACGAATAGGTACTACTCTTTCCGTCCTTATTTTCTTCGGCCTTTATCACATTTATGCCCACAACTACTTCCATCATTGGAATGCAGGTAGCATTTGATTTGTCCAAAAAAAAATTGTTGAGTCTTCATCTCAATTTTTAATGACTATCTTTCATGTGCCAATCATCACAGCTATTTGTGATTAACCACGATTAAACTAATGCATGTAAAGGACTAATACCTAATAACAACCAATGAAACACCTAGAATAAACAATGGTTATGTAACGTGATAGTCTTTTACCTTCCAAAAGCACATGGATTAATACTTGCTTTAGTTGATTATTCGTTCGCCGGCTCTTCTTTGAAATCTACACTACTTGCCAATTGTATAATTCTATTAGGCAAGTCTCTTTCTTCTGTTAAATTATATAGTCTAATTATTGTCATTGTGCGGATCAAAATTTCATTAAGAATAATTTAGGAATGAGTGTGATCATTAAAACCAAAACGCATAATTTTTCTGATAAATTAGAAGTCGTTACTAAGATTTTATATAATCATAAATAAGAGAAAGATTAGAGAAAATAGGATGTACGGTTTTTCTCTTGTAAACTTTATTTCATTACAGTGAACTACTATAACAGCTGATGAGGATTTTGTAGTCTCACACTAAGATGAATCTCTATAAATCTTGTATATTCTTTTTTGTTTTTATTTTCTTACTGCGACTTTATTACTCTTTATGATATATAATTAGGGTTTCTAATTTTTTACATAGATCTTCTCCCAATTCCAAGCATCTTTTTCATTAAAAATGACATCCCTAGTCGCAGTTACTTTACTTCCTTAAAAAAAGGTTGAACCCCAACCTTGAGGGCCCCCACCGACCCTTCCCTGGGCCATTGTGGAGGAGGTAAATCGCAGGATGTGCCTCCCAGGAGTCAGGGTGACTCACACTAGTAATTTTGGTTTTGCAATAATTTTTCTGATAAATAAGAAGTCGTTACTAAGATTTTATATAATCATAAATAAGAGAAAGATTAGAGAAAATAGGATGTACGGTTTTTCTCTTGTAAACTTTATTTCATTACAGTGAACTACTATAACAGTTGATGAGGATTTTGTAGTCTCACATTGAGATGAATCTCTATAAATCTTGTATATTCTTTTTTGTTTTTATTTTCTTACTGCGACTTTATTACTCTTTATGATATATAATTAGAGTTTCTAATTTTTTACATAGATCTTCTCCCAATTCCAAGCATCTTTTTCATTAAAAATGACATCCCTAGTCGCAGTTACTTTACTTCCTTAAAAAAAGGTTGAACCCCAACCTTGAAGGCCCCCCACCGACCCTGCCCTGGTCCATCGTGGAGGAGGTAAATCGCAGGATGTGCCTCCCAGGAGCCAGGGTGGAGAGCTTATGGATAGGCCTGAGCTATTAACCCTATGGTAACTCCCGCTTGCAACAAAGTCAATTCCACCTTGCGGGGAATCGAACTCTGCACACTACCGCGCTGAGCCCTAACCGCCCTCCCCTTTGCCACTGGGAGATTTGCCCTGGGGGCGCAGTTACTTTACTTCCTTGGTTGCACATGACATGAATCACATGTAAACGCGAGAGAATTAATTTGACAGATTTTCTGGCACGCCAAGAATGTTATGCTATGAAGGACTATCCATGTAGCTCTTTTCAATGTGCAACTGTTGGGGATGTAGGAATTTGTCACTCAATTTGACAGAAAATGGTAAAAATGGCACCAATGGTGCTGAAGATTGGAGACATAAAAATTTGATATTGAAGGGTTGGGATGACTCTCTTTCCCCATTAATTGTTTTGAGGGAAATAATAAGGAACACATAATGGGGATCAATTTGCACAGAATTGAAAGTTTGAGGACTAATACAAGATAACAAATTTATTAAGGAAGCCTTATTTTTAGTTGTGAAAGTTTGAGGGCCTAGCTGCAATCTTCCTTTCAATGGGACCCATACGAGTTTTTAATTTTATATATTTTCATTCCTATATTTAATTTCACCGGCCACGATGGAATATGTAAATAACAAATAGTTTCAAATAGTAATTAGTATTGATGAGGATGCTTGGCTAAGCATAAGATTACTTATAAGTAAACAGGTAAATTATAAAATAAATAATTTTATTTGTTAAAGTTAAGTAAGTTACTCACCGTGACATTAAGATAAAAGGTTAATTTAAAAGAAGTAACTTATTTTTCAAAGGATGAAATGGGATATGTGCTCAAAAGTATTAGGACTATATTGTAATGTACATCTTGTTATGTAAATCAAATAAATATTGATAATTTATTTATGTCTTTTAAATTGTTATTGTATTTATGTATTCATCAAGTTGGGTGCTTGCATAGAGAGGTGAAGAGAGATGCTACTTGTAATTCGATTGAGAATTATTTGGTCATAGAATGGTGATGGAAGGTTAACATTTTGTTCTAATAAGGTCGTAGAATCAGCTATTCTATTACTTGAGGTATGTGATTTGTCTTGCCTATAGTGAATTGATCTCGGAAGTAATGATACTAATATACTTGAAAGTGCATTAGATAAGACCACTATGTAGGACTTTATTTTATAGTATGATCATGTGAAGAATTAAACTCTACATGAAAGTCTTAAGGATTAACTAAATCGATAATGGAATAAGGTTTTTTATTCGTGGACTTAAAGGTCTTTGATATCTCAATAAGCGAGATCAATAATATGATCAAAAACTATGATATGCTGGAAAATTAGAGCGAGAGAAGTTGTGAGCACGTATTTGTGTTTAGATTAAGTCACCTGGTCTAATGGATAAATGAATCTGCTTAATATTTAACGACAACTAAATAAATTTTGTGAATCTAACGCTCAATATCATTCAGGCAGGCCTAATAACTATCGTGTAGCTTAGCTTTGTTAATTCTTAATTTCAGTCTTGAAAAGGTAACAGCTAGTTGCTACTTCTATCTTCTAGATTCAAGCTACTACCTTTTCTCCGGACTCAAGCTCATGAATGTAATGCACAATCCATCGAAGCAATTTTCGAGCATCGAGTAATGTGTTTGTAACAATGGGATCATCGTTCTTCATTCAATTAAAATGTATTCCAAAATTGAAGAATATAAAAGTGACCTTGCTTCTTAGGGATGAAGCTAAGCCAGACCAATGAGGTCTTGGCCTTTTAATTTTTTTTAAAAACATTCGGTTCTTATTTCAAAAAATTAAATTAGCCCAAATTCAAGTCTAAAGTATTTGAGTTTTTTTTTTTTTGAAAACCCAGCCCAAACCCAAAGTCGATCGTTTCAATTTTCTCAATATTCAATCAGTAACTATAAAAAATCAAACCAGAAATCCAAACCCATTAAAAGTTATTTATAAAGAACTTATAGTTCAAAAAGTAGTGGATCTCATGAAATATATTTTGAATTAGTATTCTCCAACTCTGATTTATTAGGCTTTATTTCTAGAATAATTTCTTTAAATGATTGATTGGTTTTGGATGTTTTTGTTTGATATTTATAGGAAAATATGGAGAGATTTTTTTTTTTTAAACGAACATCTCCAATGTATCGAAGAAAATGTTGAGCCAAAGAAAATACTTACGAGAAAATTTGTACTCAAGCCTCGCCCCTGCTAAACCAAAATCGTTTGTAAATATTGCTTATAAATAACATTATTTTTTAGCACACTTAGTTTGCCTTTGCAACAATTTCATTTATTGATACAAAATCCTTTCGGAAAAAATGGTTTAACTAAAGGCAAGCAGTGCAATGAGCACAGGGATCTTAGTCATACTTCCAATAAACATTGCCAATGTCCTAATATTGCTAAATATGACTCGAATGCCACGTCAACTAATCCAGCTGATGAGAGGATCCAAAGTGATGATCCTCAAAAATATTATTTGATTCGTTGATCCTCGAAAAAAGAAACAAGCAAAGTTTCATTGTCGAGTGACAAGTGAAAATTTTATGAAAATTTACAATTCTAACCATGAAATAGTGTAACTACACACCTTCACTGGCGTTGTTTTAATTTCTACCAGAAGACAATAGCTAGCTATCGAGATCATGGACTATTTATGGACGATAACACGTCCTATTTACGATATTAAAACATTTATGGATGAAGCGCATTCTATTTATAACATTTTGGCAATGTTTAATGAATCGTCTATATTACTTGACAAGAAACCGTTGCAGAATAATCGAATGTCTAATACCAACCATTACTATCCAATACGAGCCATTAACCAATATTAGCAATCACATCAACTAGCTAGTTATTTATTTCTTCTAGTTGGTAGCATTGAGAAAGACAAGATTATAGTAACTAACTTTTTTAGGAATTTAGCTCATGTTTGGTATACAGGTTCTTTAAAAAAAATTGTCGAAACTTATTTTCAATAACATTTTTTCAATAAAATAATTTTGCACATCGACCTATAATTTTCCTTATTTTTTAATCACACATTCTCCAAAAAATTCATTTTTCATAAAATCTATTCAAAAAAAATCTCTACCAAACATGGGTTAAACGTTATTAAGCTTTAGAATGTATTTGGATGGAATCCGACTCACTCAACTTTGCAAAATCATTGACGCCCATATGATGAAGAAATGGTGACTTTGTATAAACCTAATCCCAAGTTATTGCATTTCCAATCACTTCACCTTAATCACCATTTGATATGACATAAAACTAGGGAAAAAAATCATATGTACAGAAAATTGCTTCACATAAGTGTTCCTGACAGTGCGTTGGTAGCTTTTGATTGGATCTATTTTTTGTGTTTTTTGCCATGAACAAATGAAAAATCGCCAAATGTTAAAAATTTGTGCACCTAGCATTGTTCTAAAACTAGTCATCCATTCAATGCCTACATCATTAATCCTGCCCAAATTCCCTGTTTTCGATCTTGAGATTCATTCACGGGTAATTTTTTTTTTTTTTTTGTTTTTTGGGCAAAGGAATCTTTGTTATGAATTCTTCATCAAGCCTTACTTGACTATCGAAAAGATGAATGCATTATATGTATGAAATGGTTAACCAAAATTCGACGTTATATTTTGGGAAAAAAATAATATATACAAGTAAACTCAATAATCTTTTAATATGATATATGCAAAACACTGTACTTTCTTTCGATAGATACCTAACTTCTTTACGAGGATTTCCACTAGTACTCATGGCAAAACAAGAAATATTTATGATTAATCCCTCTTCTCATTTGTCTGGAGTGCCCCCACCTTATCTAAATCACCCTGTTTGAGTTGGACCACAGACCTAATTTTCAAAATGGGATTCATTCATATACAGCACGATGCCCCCAAAATACATTTTATCTAGCATCAAGTTGTAGTCATCGGATCGTAGCCAATTATCCTATCTTGAAAACGATATGCATAACTTAGAGAACTCTTGTTTTGCAGAAGTTGTTGATCTCGAAATACGAAGATGTCATCTGATCAACGGATCACAGCTCCTCTTCCATTCATATATATGTGCACACTTAGGACAACCAAGTTAAACTGCTCATTACGGTTGCTCCGACAGGTGTATGATAGTCACAAACACTCCGACACTCAAATCAAACAGTGAAGAAGATATGTATGTATTTAGGGGAGCAAGAGACATAATGGACAAGAATATGAGTGTTGGGTTTAAAGAGAGAATACTAGATTTGCAATGTTTCATTACTAGAATAACATTACCATTGGGAAGCACTACTGAACAATTAAGAGCTTTTATAGTAAGAGAAAATAGGTGTTTATTGAACGTTTGACACGTAATCTCATCAGATGTATCACTAGTTAAAAGGTATCAATTTCAATTGTCATAGTCCCATAGCCGCCTGACACATGCCGATAAATCATGCTGAACTTTCCACATAGCTGACATAAATTGATTTCCACATTATTTTCAGTAGATATCGAACATGAAATGATGATGAAGGAAGCAATTTAGATTGGAGGTACAGCAAATTAAGTTAGGTCAGGAGCTGTTGTTGTGTGGGACAATGTTAGAATGTCATTTGATATTGACATAAAGTGTTGAAAGCCATGTTTGGTGATGGCAATAAATGACATTTCATTTTTTTTTTTCTCAAATTTGGTGTTCAACCGACGGTGGGGGTGGGGTTTTATGTTTGTGGTGGGACTGTTACTAAAACACAGTTGAAAAATTGTGATTTTGGATCAAGAATGAAAAATGATACATTTATGTTAGGTAAAAGTTATAAATCAAGACCTTTTTTTCCATTTTATCCCACTATGTTTCGGAATCTTTTGATAAAGTTGTCTTAACATTCCCATATTTACAAGAGTTGAGTGACTTTATATGCAAAAGTTACAATTCTATATAATAATAGAATGTCGATAACTACCATGAAACTATACTGATCATCAACTGTATCTCCATCAACTAACTATTATCGACACATCGTTGATCTAATTGATCATCGATGGAGAAGCTTATGCTTATTGTACTAATTTTTAATTTTTTAATAAGTACAATTAAAATATTCCATATATATTTTAAGATATATTTTATTATTATAGACTATTAAGTTATTTTTCATGGGTATATTTAACGGAATTCTTTGTCTTTAATATTTTAATTTGTATTACTTGAATAATGAGAGAGATGCAAATCATGTTACGGCTAATAATTCTTTACTTGAATTTTTGATTCATTGTACCTTCTTTTTATCCTCTTAGCCCTGATTGAATTATATTAAAATTCTCATTCTCATTCTTCTACTCATTTTCAACCACACCACATCTATAATTTTTTCTTTTTTTTTAATCACACATTCTCCGTCAATTTACTATTTCAAAATACATTATTCTAAAATAACGTGGCTCAAACACATTTGATAAGTTTTTGTTAATCAGGGTAAGCTTTTCTTATAATCAAATTCTATCCATAACAACTTACAAGTTAAAAAAAAAACACATTTGAATGTCTTTCACTGCTCAAATCTGTACATTCATGTCCCCTTTTTGGATGATCAGTAATTCTAATTTCTAGTAAGCTAGGAATAAGATTTGAACTGTAAAAAAAATCCATAAAATGGTAGTAATATAACGTCTCTACGAATTAAAACAAAGGCACAGCTATTGGAGGCGGCTTTTGAATCTCAAAGATAAACCTACTATGTGTAGGCGGCCGACATGGACAAGGTAATGCTATGAACTTGGGAAAATTATCACCAGGCATCAAAACTGGCAAAATCTCATTCTGCTTCTCCTTTGAACTCTGCAATACAATAGAATCACTTGTTTAGAAATTAGAACTAAAAAGTCTTAATCTTGAGGGAAAAAAAGTACTACCATGTGGGTGATTTTAGGCTTGGAGTGGCCTTGATAACCATTAGCCCCGAGATCAGAGAAAGAGCGCCGAAAGGAGCGGAGTTTTTCCCAGTGATAGCAGCATGAGAAGATGCCACTCAAGCTAAAAATGATAATCAAGAGAAGGGCTGTGCCGAGAGGGAAGCCGAGGGACGGCCGAGATGCCTCGCCGTGTGAATGATGTGTAGTACTCTCCATGGTTACCTACTCTTTCCACTCCCCACATTAAGGGGTTCAAGAAAAGACCAAATCTTTTGTTTGGAGAAAAAAGGATTAGCGGGTTCTTGAATGTGTATAATTTGAAGGGATGGTGAGAATTTATAAAGCTATAAAGGTACATATTGTGTCCGGGGTAAGGTACGGAAATAGGAGGGGTACCCCCACATTGCTTTCGTGCTGTTAAGCACGACGGAATTGGGCCAATTGGATGTAGTTTTATCTTTGTTGGTAGTGAACTTGAAAGGTATGTTTCATTTGGTGGGGATTAAGCTATAAAGAAAGAGAAAATGAAGTCACGAAAGCTTTAAAATTTTGGTGTACATAGGGTTCTTCTTTCTTCTGTCCACATCAAATACCTACCATATGGCCATTTATTGTATCCAGTAGATATGCATTAATTCTTCATGTTTTCTAGAGCGAATTGAGATACACCATAGAAGTTCTTTATTATGCCGTCAAGTGACTCGAGTCATGTTTAGAATTACGTATTGAGCATGGCGTTACAAATGAATTGGATAAAAGTATCACTGCTACTCAATTAAGGAAATATTGATGTGTCAGACTTTGAATAGATACATGAGAAGATATGTCGAAAATAAGCATTTTCTTGCATTGTACGAGCTGAGAATCTCAAAACTAGTTCCTTGTACATGAACTCATAATCCAGTGTGAATTAAGCCCATGTTTGAGCCTCATTTTTGGAATAAATTTTGCAAAAGATGATATTTAGGAGAATATTTGATTAAAAAGTAAAGAAAATATTTGGATTTACGTACAAAATTATTTTATTAAAATAATGTGTGATTGAAGATTAGTTTTAAAAAATATAGTTTAGATAGGGGCTAAGTTCGAAAAATATAATGGCATGAGAGGAGGCATTTTGTGAACCTTTAGATTCTTAGATAAAAACTAGAACACGAGAGAAAATGTGGTCCCATGTTGGAGCCCCAAAAATTCATTTTCAATCACATTCTTCCAACACAATAATTTTACACATAAATAAAAAAAAATTTACTTTTTAACCACGTATTATTCAAAAATCACCAATCATATTATGCCCCTGTTTGTAATACATTTTTCCCCAAAAATGTATATTTTTTTTGTTTGATGTGATTGGGAATATGTGGTTGAAAAAAAAGAAAAAATTATTTATATAATGAAACATATTATTTTATTAAAAAATATATGGTTAAAATTGAGTAAAATAATGAGAATGAAAAAATAATATAGCTCAAAGCTATTTAAAAAAATAAAGGTGGCTCAAACACACCCTTGTTATATCCTAGAAAAAGGTACATAACAGTACTTTGTCTTTTCCCCTATTTTGTACATTCTGATGTACAGTAAAATATTTCAAAAGGAATCCAAGTTGGAAACGTTTACAGAAGTATTAGTTGGACATTTTTCTTTTTCAACAGAATAGGAAACTGTAGCAGAAAAGATCTATTAAGTTGAAGTAAAAGGTATTTGATGTCAGCCGCACATATTGACTACTTCTATTTGGCAGCTTTATATACTGGGCCCAATTCTGTGCACTCCACTCTACTTCACTATTTGGAAATTGCAATGCCTGAGCTTAACCAGGTCCACTGGCAAAGCCAAATCACTGTAGATATATGTCCGCTTGGTGGCCAATTTGTCTCTTTAGAATGAGAATTTTGATGCTTAAAGGTAGCAGTTTTGGCCACCATCACACTATCTCAAGGCATCCTTTAAGCTAAGAAGCCAGTGTCGAAATGGGGCGAGCTTGGAACCGAGCTGGGGCATGAGCTGTAATGAAGAAAAGTATAGGCCGGCCTGTCACAGATCCCCGAGCCCCCTTAAATGGGCCATTTCGTGACTATTTGCGACGAGCAAACCTATAAAGTGAAATTGTTAGGACAAGTTTCTGTCATTTTCGTTTTTACTCAACCTCCTATTCGTCAATTTGATTCTCTATCCAATGTAGTCGAGTCAAAGTACTTTTGTACGCAAACATGTGCAAGAGAGCCTATTGTCAATAATTCTCTATCACTTGGAACCTTTCTTTGTCACAATTTTTGACTTTCTGTTGTCAATCGTTGGTTGACATAGCTACAAATAGTATGTACGACACAAGTATCAAACAAATGTCTCATACTCATTCCACTATATGGTCCCAACAGGACTACAAACTCGTAAAGAAATCCAATAATCAAGTGTAAAAACTAAAAAAGGGCTACCAGGCCGAGCCAGGGCAACAAGTTGGTCCACCTTTAAAGAACCGTGTCAAACTGGACATTCCTGCTCAGTGGTCCATATGAAGCAGCAGCACACAAAGCAACCACATATATGTTGTTTCGTGTTAGACATTTGAGTCTACAGACCCATGTGAACGACACGAGCTACATTTAAAAAAAATAGAAGTGACGTACAACAGCTCTCTGGCCTCTGCTACTTCAAATCAAAGAGAGTCGTTTGCAATCCCAATGATCAGATTTTGATTTCTAAAAGAGAAGAATTTCTTCTTATAAATACCATACACAATACCACTTAGAACTTGAAGATTATACTTTTTATTTGTGTTCTTCACATGAACATCGAGCTCAACGTTTAAGGTCCAAAGATCAAAGGGAATGGGG
>CAIGRP010070275.1:0-16728 GCA_903798385.1 Fraxinus cuspidata
TTCCTAACTGGGCTTCCATCTTTGGACCATTTAATTGGGCCTCATTTTTGTATCTCAACGGAAGTAGATGGAATATCAAAAGGCAATTTTTTCAACTGAGGTTGCAAATGACACTAGAAAAAGATTGTCCTAATGCACTAGCTAAGAATCAAGATGTTGGTGAGTTTTTCATTGTCGAATGTTTTCGGTGGTTGATTTGACAAATTCTTGAGTTAAAGGTTCTGGAGTCACTAATCACAGTTCTATGTCTATACAGATGCTTTAAGAAAGAAGAAGACTCAATGAAGTCTAATTTAAAATCACTATTTGTACATGGCTGAAATTTCCACAAGAGTTGTATGAGCAGCTTATTTTTATTTTAGTAGTGGTATGCATTTAACTCCTACAGATTGTTATCATATCCAACCGATGAAACAAAATATGATATTTGTTTTTTGTTTAATAGGGTAAGATTATTTTGTAAATTTAACGCCTAATGCTTTTTAAGTGCTAGATATTTGATAAATAGGCTTTATATTTTCAATTTTTTCACAATAGATATAAATGTTACTTAAGCAATAATAATCAAAAGCCGTTTCATACAAGTGATATATATCTAGAGCATCTAAGACTATGAAATATTAACCTTAACAGGATACAAAGACTGGATAGAGATTATCCTCTTAACATGCTTAAGGTCTTATCATTATCGTTTGCGATTTTATTTTGAAAGAAAAGGATTAGGAGATTATTTTTGGCAGAAGGGACAAGGGCCGAATAATTATTTTAACTAGTTTTTCATCATCTTTGCAAATGATTACTCTTAAGTTGAATATATTTACTCAATGGCTCGAAAACTAGATGCTGAGAAATTCAAAGAGTATCAGGCTGTGATCGAGAAAAAATTGTATAAAAGTACAAAAAAAATTTGATAAGATCAAGGTGATGAATATCTCTTGAGAAATTTCAAAAACTATTTGATAGAAAATGATATTGTTTCTCAATTGAGTGAGCTAATTACACCCCAACAAATGACATTTCAAAAAGAAAAAACTTGATATTATTAGATATAGTTACGTCAATGACGAGTTTTGCAACTCTACCTATCTTATTTTGGGAGTATGAACTTAAGACAATTGCATATGTTCTTACGTAGTTCCCTCTAAGTCTTTTCCCAAGACTTCCATAGATCTGTGGAATGGGTGCAAGTCTAGTTTGCATCAGATGAATCTGGGATTGTCCAGCTCATGTATTGAAAAGGAATCCAGAAAAGATATAATCTAGGTCTAAAATATGCTTATTTCTGGGATATTCCAGGTGTACCTGGGGATATAATTTATATAGTCATCTAGATAGGAAGATATTTGTAAGTAAAAATGCAACTTTTCTAGAGAATAAGTATATTAATGAACGTCGGTCCAAGAGTAAGGTCGTTTTGGAAGCAATGAGCGGAAACAATTCCACCTTATCACCTCCTAAAGTACAACCTCGTGACTAATAACCATCGGAGTTAAGAATACCTTGACAATGTAGTCTGAGTAGGAAAGATAAATTGACATATGTTCCCATACACCAAGAAAATATTAAGAGGTAATGATGAGGTAATGTCATCAATTAATGTTGACGTCGGCACTAATACTAACATCACGATTCTAAATGATGTAATAGTCTACGATCTACCATTTCTTAGACAAAGTCAGAGTGTCATCAAGAAACCTTCTAGGTACTTTTTGAGTGGAAGTCCAATCGGTGATCTCTGTTGTACAAGTTGTTGATATGACTTCATATAAGAAGACTATGGACAATGTGGACACAGATTTATTGCAACAAGGTATGAATGCTGAAATATAATCCATACATTTTAATCAGGTCTAGGAACAAGTAGAAGCGCCAAAAGAGATAAAATACATCAGGTAAAATTAGGTCTATAAGAAGAAAGAATAGACAACAAGGTAAAAACATTTATAGCAAGGCTAGTGACTAAGGCTTTTACCCAACAAAAAAACATGGATTATGATGAGACATTGTTATGCTCAAGTATATCAGAATTTTCTCATCCATTGCATTTCATTTTAATTATGTGGTGTGGTCAAGACGAAATTTTTGAATGGCCATCTTGAGGAATGATTCTATATGCTACAACCAGATGAATGCATATAACGCTGTCATGAAAGGAAAGTCTACAAGCTTTAACGATCCACTTATAGATTAAAGTAAGCATCGAGATCTTGGAATAAGAGCTTAGACAAATTGATAAAGAAATATAGTTTACTTTGACGAACCCTTTATCTATAACAAAATAAAAGAAATATTGTAATTTTCTTGGCGCTTTATATAGATGACATTCTACTCATTGGAAATGATGTGGAAATGTTACGTCTATCAAACACAAAATACTTGTAATATTTGCTATGCAAGAATCCAAGGAGGTTAATTTTCCCATTAGAAATGGATTCAATTCTCTAATAGTAAGTCTCCTAAACTCATAAAGAGATTGAGCTCATGACTAGTATACCTTATGCATCGACACTGAGTAGTCTTATGAATGTTTTGTTGTCGCTATCAATTGGATGGATGTAAAGCATATCATTAAGTATCTTTGGAAACAAATTATCATGGGTTAGTTTACCTATCGCTAGATTTTATTTCGATGGGTTATGCATATTTGAACATTTAGGCTGATAAAGACTCCTGCAAATCTACATCAAGATCATATTTTACTTGGTGATGAGCCTACTATCTAGAGAACTATCGAGCAATTATATATTTCTAATTCACTTTGAAGGCTGAATAAATTGCATCTTATGAAGCTACTAAAGAGGTGATGTGGCTCTAGAAATTTCTAATGGTCATAGATGTTGTACCTACATTTGTATAAACATTGATACTATATTGTGATAATAATGGGCCAGTGGAAAGTACTTAATAACCAAGGAGTTGATAGCCCAGAATAACTAACCAACAAGGGGTGAATTGATTTTTAAAAGCTTTTTTGAAAAATTTATCTAAATTTAAGCAAGAAAAGACTAAATAGATCAATTCAAATAATCAGAGCAAATATGAAAATGAGAAGCAAAAGGGAAGAGAGGATGTAAACTATATAATTGTGGATGTTCGATCCAAATCAATAATCTACATCATCCGTTACCAATATCTCCGACACGAGCAACGCCTTTTCACTATATTGATTGACTTATGATACAATTCAACCCATTACAACGCTTCCGATGGCTTACAAACAAGGAGCAACGATCTTTATACAATATTGAGTTTAATGGAACCTTTATATGATCCACAAATTTAAAGATGAATGATTTTACAATTTGGATCCTCCCTCTTAATAATAATATAAACAAATTAAGTATAAATAAATAGCAATGAGTGAATCTCAAACATTAGATGAGAAAACTTTAATGAAAAAAATGATTTTCAAAAGTCGATCCAATCAATCCAAAGTTTTCAAAGTAAATGTTTGAAGAATTAAAAAGATGTGAGCTCACAGAGTTTTTGCTCTAGTAATTCTCATTTAATGCTCTTCAAGAATATCTTTTGAATGCAAGAAGTAGAGGTATTTATAGAGTTCAAAACATCAAAAAGTTTGAGAGTTCGGATGATCACGTCCGGTCGGCCGCCTCTTGTCCAGATGACCAATATAGCCATTTGTATAGAAAAAATCAGAGTTCAAAATAGTCAAATTTTGAACCGTTGAAAATTTCTGGTCGATCGCCGTGCAATTCAGCATTTTTTATGTTTTAATCCTGTTTGTTCTTATTGAAGGTTTTGAAAGATATGGACTTTTGAAGAGTATTTTCAACTAAATTTCCAAGATAAAAAGTGTTTTCAAGTCCAAATATCATTTTTAAAATTAATTTGATCAAATCATTGTATTCGATTGACTTTTAATGAACAAAATTATTTTTAATGTATGGAAGGGTCTTGAGTATAAGCATTCATTGTCATATATCAAAGTTCTAGTACCTTTACACTTTAGCTAAGAAATCAAGTATTTGATCTTGCTTCGAAAGTTGGCTCTTAAGTTCTTGAATATGACTTCGATCTTAACTTCCTTCATAAGTCCGATTTGTGATGATAGCTTTTGATCTTTTGACGACCATTGATGAATTTTACATTGTATGTTTTGAAACAATATAATCACTTAAATTTAACTTGTTAGTAAACAAGATTAAATTGTTTGTTATAATTAAAACTTTGACATTTTAATCAACCATAGGTCAACAATTTCCTCTTTTTTTATTATGACAAATAAGATGATTTGTAAAGTGATATTAAACAATTGATAAGGAATATAAATATTAAATTATACATATAATCCATGTATTCCCCCTATCTTTTAGAAACCAATAGCCATAAACTTTAAAGCATATGTTTATCAAGGCAAGCATTTTCGATCATCACATTTCCATCAAGCATATCGTCTTATATGTTTTCCCATTTTGTCATAAGCAAAAAGATAAAGAATTTAAGATAAAAACACACCTATAGGAAACAATACAACTTTTCCCCCCTTAAGTAAGCACGTGAAGCCGAGAAAAAAATGCCAAAATATAGGATATTGCATACATAGGCAAGTCAAAGCAAGTTTACAAAAGGTAAGGTTACAAATAGGTTTGATCAATATAAGGACTAAAATACATATGCATAAGTCACATCTAAGACTTTGGAGGAGGCGGTGGTGGAAGGAGTGCATTGAATCAAGCATAAAAGGCATTTTGTTGAGTATGCATTGCCTCATGTTAATTGTTGTAGTAAACATAAAAGGCATCATGCTGAGCCTCCATCGTCGCTTATTCAGCTTGTATTGAATCTTGTTGAACTTGTATACAGTGAAACATTTGTTGAGGAAATTGTAGTGATCATCTGTAAAAGTAAAACTGCCAGAAGGTGGAGGAGCACTTGATCCCGGGATGTCATGAGAATGACTACGAACTTGTGGTACGTCGTCCTTATGATCATTACCGATGTTGTATTCATCTCTTTTGAAGGGTAAATTCGAAGGTCCCGAGTCCGAATCAAATCCCTTAGTAGGGGCCACCCACTGCCCATTCTCCATGATAATTTTCACTCGTTTAAGAGTATGAGTATTGATAATATCGGTGGGACGGAGTGAAACGAAGACCTCATCATTTAAAGGGATTTCAAAATGTTAAAAAAATTAGTAAATAGCATATCGAAGGGTAAAGCCTTGATGTGAGTGGCTGAATAGACGATTTTCATGTGATCAATGAGAATTCTTGGAAAATCTATTTTTTGCTCAACTACAAAAGAAATCAAGAATGAATAGGTTGAAGTGAATAACTTCATCAAGAGGACATTTCTTAGGAAGGATAACATGGGCAATGATAATGTTTACAACTTTACAAGGTAAAGTGAGATGGTTTGAACTAAACTTTATCTGATGTTTTCCAGTCACTCTACGACATGCAATGATAGGATTATAATCGTCAAAGGTTAGGTGAGCCATATGAAAAAACCATTTGATTTGCACATTCTTTGAGCCCAAGGAGAGAACGTCAATGGTTCTGCTAATTGTAATCCTTTTTCTTTTTTTTTTCGGTACCTCGGGTTCGTCCTCGAATGGATAAGTTAGCAATCTCTTCCTCCTTGGTTTCGTCCCTGGTATTTTGACCGTTGGCATAATAAAAATGGAAGAAGAAAAATTTAGAAGGCGATCGACTATCAAAATGAGAAAAACTAAAGTTGTAGTGGAAGAAAAATAAGGATTTTAAGAGTTTTGAAAAGAAAAAGTGGGTTTTTGAAATCTTGGTAAGATCTTGTAGATTAATGGTGGTTATGGTGCATTTGGAGGTAGATCTATGGAGAAGAAGAAGAAGAAGAAGAAGAAGAAAAGTGAAAGAAATGAGTGAAAATGAGGTACGAAAGAGCTTAAAACAAAGGAAATCCCGACAGTCTGGTCGATCCGACCCTTTTTTTTGGTTTCAAACCAAACCTTGTGGTTTTCCGGATGACAACTTCCGATGGACCAGATGTCGTCCGATTTTCTTTTAACACCATACTTAAACCAAACAAAAAAAAAATAAAGTAGGAACATATAGTATGAATTTAATTTAGGCATGTATTTTGAACTAATCAATAATCCAAAAACCTCTTCGAATATGTGAAAAAAGATCAAGCCCCAGAGGTTAGTGAAAATGTCGACTAATTGATTTTTTGTATTTATAAATTCCAATATAATATCCCTTTTTTATGCATGATCTCTTAGAAAGTGATGTCTAATCTCAATGTCCTTGGTTAGAGAGTGAAAGATGGAATTTTTTGATAAATTTATGGCATTAGTGTTATCACACATGATAGGTATATTATCAAATAATAAGTGATAATCACTAAGGGTTTGTTTCATCCATAATGTTTTTGCACAACAACTAGCGGTAGATAATGCAACGGAATTGTATTTTCTACTAAACCATGACACAAGTGCATAGCCTGGAAAATGACATGTTCCGCTAATGTGTGTGCCATTTGGATACCAAAGGCCGAAGGTTCGAGTGCCACTAAGATATCTAAAAATTCTTTTTACGGCACAAAGGTGTGATTCTTTAGAATTTGATTGAAATCTAGTGTATAAATACACATTGAACATAATATCCAGTCTACTTGTGGTTAAGTAAAGTAGGGATTCGATCATCTCGATATTTAGTTACATTAATAGAAGTACCTTGTTTTAAAATGCAAAGAGTGTTTCTAAGTTTAAAAACATGATCCAAATACTTGTGATCTTTAAAATCGGGGGATTACTCTATATAAACTTCCTCTTGAATATAGCCATTTAGAAACGCACTTTTGACATCCATTTGATAAAGAGTGAATCATTTATGGCAAGCAAATAAAAGAAGCATGCGGTTGGATTCTATCTAGCAATCGGTGCAAAAGTTTCCTCAAATCCAATGCCTTCTTCTTGATTGTAACCTTGGGCCACTGATCTAGCCTTGTTATACACAATTATTCCGTTTTCATCTCTTTTATATCTAAAAATTCACTGTGTACTGATAACGATTTGATCATTTGATCTATTGATTAAATCTCAAACATGGTTTCTTTCAAGTTGATTTAGTTCTTCTTGCACAGCTAGAATCCAAAATTTATCAAACTCAGCTTTTCTGAAATTTTTGGTTCAATTTGTTAGATGAAATCACAACTATTAAGATATTTTTTAAAGAAGCTCTAGTAGTTATACCTTTAGATGTATTATCGATAATTAGTTATTTTGGATGAGAAGGAACAAACCTCCATGCTTTTCGTAGCGTATGATCATTTGACACTTCAGAATGTTTTATTTCACTTTGTTGAACGTTTGCTTCTTCCTTATGTTCATCTATTGGATCATCCTTGTTTTGATCTTGAATATTCATTTGTTCGAAAGGAATTTTAAATCCTATATCATTAGCAATACATTTCCCACGATCAGGATTATTATTTTCATCAAAAGTAATGTGCATCGATTCTTCAACGACTAGAGTTCTTTTGTTAAAGAATCTATAAGCTTTGCTAATCGATGAAAATCCTAGCAAGATTCCAATATCAGATTTCGAATCCAATTTTCCAAAATTCTCTTTTCTATTCAAAATAAAGCATTTGCAACCAAACACCTTGAAGTATACAATATTTGGAATTCTATTTTTCCAAAGGTCATAGGGAGTTTTAGTTTTCTTTCAATTAACTAAAACTCTATTAACAATGTAGCAAGTAACATTAACAGCTTTGGCCCAAAAGTATTTGGGCAAGCTATTTTCATAAGCAAAACCCTAGCAATTTCTTGCAATGTATGATTCTTCCTTTCTACTACACAATTTTGTTGAGGGATTCTAGGAACTAAGAAATTATTTTCATATCCATTTTTATTACAAAAATTATCAAAGGAAATATTATCAATTTTTTCACCGTGATCACTTCTAATAGTTGTAATAGAGTATCATTTTTTCATTTTAAACCCCTTTACAAAAATGTTTAAATACATTCAAATCTTATTCTTTTAGATTTAAAAATAGGATCCAAGTAAATCTAAAAAGTGATCAACAGTAATGAATGCATAATGTTTACCACCTAAACTAGTTATTCTAAAGGGTCCAAAAAGGTACATGTGAAGAAGTTATAACGGTTTTGTAGTTGAGGAGTGTAGTTTAGTGTTAAAAGAGATTATCACTTGTTTCCCAAATTGACAAGCATCACAAATTTTATCTTTCTCAAATTTTAAATTTGGCAAACCTTTGACAAAACAATTTTTGGAGATTTTTGAGAAAATATCCATTCTAACATAACATAATCTCCTATGCCACAACTAAATATCCTCTTTTAAATTTGATAGGCATTTTTCATCACTTTCAAATTCGATATTAATGATATAAACATCTTTACCTCGGCTTTATATAAACATCACATCTTTTGATGTAGCATCCTTAATAAGGCATTTGGAAGAATCAAATTTTATATGATATCCTTTATCACATAATGGACTAATACTAAGACAATTATGTTTAAGGTTATCTACTAATAAAACATTTTCAATTGAAAGAGAAGAATGATTACCAACGTTTCCAATTTCAAAGATTTTTTTATTTTGTATTATCTCCAAATGTAACATGGTCTCCATCCTTCTTTTTGAAGTTTGATAATAACATTTTATTTCTGATCATATACTTTGAGCATCCATTATCCAAGATCCATTTGTTCTTTATCTTCTTTGAGGCCTACAAAAATAATTAATTTTTGTTCTTTGGTACGCATACAAGTTTGGGGTCCTTGGTGGTTAGTTTTAGTAGATTCTTGAATTCGCTTGTTCTTACTTGCAAAGTGTAGCCTCTTTTTTATTAGACAATTATAAATAATATGTCATTCTTCATTGCGAAATTTAATTATAGTGTTTGAAAGAGAAGAGTTTGATGCTTTGACAAATAAATTTTTGAAAGATTTTTGTTTCAAGAATGGTTTATATCCAATTTCTTCCTTATCAAAAAACGTGCTTTTGATCACCAAACATTAAATTAAAATTTTTATTATTTTGAGTGAATTTATAAATAACATCAATTAGATCTTCAATTTTTTCTTTTAAAGAAGAATTTTCTTAAATCAAAGAATCATAATCAACATTTTTCTTTTTAAGATCTTTTTTAGTTACTAAGGGCATGTTCTCTTTACTGTTTTCAGGTCATTTTCAGTTTTCGAAAACACTAAAAATACATTTACTTACTTACTTTCATAAACACATTTCCAAAAGTTAGTTTAAAATTTACAAAGAAAACGGAAAACATAAAAAAAGTCATTTTGGTTGTTTTCAGTTAAAACCAAACCAAAACTTAATTTTTTTTATTTTTGAAAATAATTTTTCAAAATGACAAAAAGAACATGTTTTCAACAATCTCAAAATGAACACTCAAAACACAAAAATCAAAATGAATTCAAAACTCAAAACTAATAACTGAAACATGGAGAGAACAACCCATAAAATTTTCTTCATTTCATTTTTCAACAAATAGTGTTTCTTTTTAAGAATTGAGCGATTTAAAGCAAGTTTTCAAATTTCTCAAGAATTTCATCATAAGAGGTAGATAATTTTCATATGAACATTTTTCAATATGATTTATCTCATCTTCAATTGCCATGAAACACATGTTGTCAACTTCTTCTTGACTTTCATTTTCATCGCAATCATTATCGTCACTTTCATCCCATGTTGCTTGGAGTGCCTTTTTCTTGATACTCATCTTCTTGTTTAGGCACTCAATTCTCTTATGACCGAGTTTATCACAATCATAGCAATTGATTTTCTTGCTTCTTTCTTCACTCTTTTCTTCTTTCTTTTGGAATTTCCGATTATTTCAAAAACCTCTCTATTTTTTAACAAGAACTAGATTATCAAGCTTTTCATCACTCATATTTTCACTTGTGGTTCTTTCTTCAATTAACAATTTTAAAGCAATTTGGCACTTAGAAGGCTCCTTTGATTTCTCATTGCTTTTCCTAGTTTTCTCTTTAGTTTCACATTGTTGAACTTATAAGTTATCAAAGTTCCATAAAGTTCTTCCAATAAATATGAGTTGATATCTTTGGTGTTCTCTATCAATATTCTTAATGAGCTCCAATCTTTCCGATAGTGACATAAGAATTTTATTTACAAGCTCACCATTAATAAATTTATGATCAAAGCCTTTGAGGCCATTAACAATGTCGGTGAAATGAGCAATCATGTCAACAATAGGCCCATCTTGTTTCATGAAAAAAAATTCAAATTTTATAACCAAAAGATTGATCTTGGTTTCTTTTACTTTACTAGTACCGACATGAGTAATTTCTAATGCACGACAAATATCAAATGCGGAATCGCACTTACTGAGACGATTAAATTAATTTCTTCCAATGCAAAATAAAGTAGATTTTTGCTCTAACACTTAAAGATAATTTTTTTTCATCCTCGTCATACTCCTTTTTAGGCTTTGGAATGGTTTGATCGGGTTTTCCGTCTCTTGGTAGCACATAAGGACCATATTCAATAACTTCACAAATATTATAATCTATTGATTGAACGTAAATCATCATCCTACCTTTTCAATAATTATAATGAGTACCATCAAAGAAGGGATGACGATTTGTAGAATGCTCCTCAAGATTTTGAAGATTGTGATTAGTTATTGCTCAAGATTGTTAAGTCTTTAAATTCAAAATGAGCACCTTGCACTGATATCAATTGATAGCCCAAGAATAACTAGCCAAGAAGGCGATGAATTGGTTTTTAAAAGCTTTTTCGAAGAATTAATCTAAATTCAAGCATGTAAAGACTAAATAGATCAATTCAATTAATAAGCGCAAATATGAAAGTGATAAGTAAAAGGGAATAGAGGATGCAAACGATATAATTATGAAGGTTCGATCCAAATCAATGATTTACGTCTTCCGTTACCAAGCTTTTCGGCACGAGCAAGGTATTTTCACTATATTGATTGACTTATTGTGCAATACAACCCTTTACAGCGCATCATGTGACTTACAAACAAAGAACATCAATCCTTCTACAATATTGAGTTTTATGAGATCTCAATATGACCCACAAATTTAAATATGAATGATTTTACAATTTGGATTTTCTCTCTTAATAATTAATATATACAAATTAAGTATAAAGAGAGAAATATGATAACACTTAAATGAATAGCAATGAATGAAGTTCAAGCATTAGATGAGAAAACTTTAATGAAAAAGATGATTTTCAAAAGTCGATTTAATTCAAAGTTTTCAAAGTAAATGTTTGAAGAATTAAGAAGATGTAAGCTAAAAAAGTTTTTGGTCAAGTAATTCTCACTTTAATGCTCTTCAAGAATATCTTTTGAATGCAAGAAATATAGGTATTTATAGAGTTCAAAATGTCAAAAATTCTGGGAGTTCAGATGCCAGCGTCCGGTCGATCGCCTATTCTCCGGATGACCAATATAGCCATTTGTACATAAAAAATCAGAGGTCAGAACGGTCAAATTTTGGATTGTGGGAAATTTTTGGTTGACTGTCTCTTCTGGCTCGTCAACCTCCGGGTAGTTCTGCATTTTTTACATTGTGACCTCGTTTGTTTCGATTTGAAGGTTTTGAAAGGCATAAACTTTTGAAGATTATTTTTAACTAAATTTTCAAAATAAAAAGTATTTTTCAAGTCCAAATATCAATTTTAATAATAATTTTATCAAATCATTGTATTTGAATGACTTTTAATGCACAAAATTGTTTTTAATGCATGGAAGGGTTTTGAACATAAGAATTCATTGTCATATATCAAAGTGTTAGTACCTATAAACTTTTGCTAAGAAATCAAGTATTTGATCTTGCTGTGAAATTTGGCTATTAAGTTCTTGAATGTGACTTCGATCTTGACTTCTTTCATGAGTTCGATTTGTGATCATAGCTTTTGATCTTTTGATGACCATTAATCAATTTTCAATCGTATGCGTTGAAAAACTATAATCACTTGAATTAAACTTGTTTGTTATAATCAAACTGTGAGGTTTTAATTAACCATAGGTCAACATGAGTTATCAAATTGATAAACACATTGAACAGAAGTATCATCTCTTGAGAAATATTATTGGTAGAAGAGAAATGATTGTTAATAGGATTGCTATTAGATATAATTTTGTAGACCTATTTATCAAAAGTCTGTCGACTAAGCTTTTTAACGATATAAGACAAACATGATATATATACTCGAGGACAAGTGGAAGATTTGTTGGGTTATGTGCCATATAACAAAGTTTTATTGATGTAAAATAACATTTTGATAAATAAATAAAAATTGTGATTTTTATTTTGTGTTATTAAATTTATTTAATATTTAGCATGAGGATCACTTGCGATTATATAAGTTGTGTGTTTGCATTGAGAAGTACATTGTGACATAGCTTATAGTTTGATCATGAATGATTTGTTCACAACCAATGTATAATGGTTGACACCTTGTACTAGAAGGTTGCAGTGTTGACCAGTTCACTATGTTGATTTGTGATTTATTCTTATCATAGATATATTTACATGTGACACTAGTATAATTGGAATAAATAGAACAAACCACGTGTTGAGATTAATTTATAGTATGACCATGTGGAGAATTAAATTTCATTTGATCGTAGGGTATTTCATCTAAATTCCTCAATAGCGTTTACTTATATCTTTTCATGAGTTTAATGGATTTATCAATGGATCAGATCTCTTCGTTTGATCAAATAAATATCTCAATGAGTTGAGAGAACTTTAGAATGAGAGGAATATGGATAACGATTTGTGTTAGGAACCGTCACCATTAAAAATGGGTTCCTGTTGAATGGTTATAAATGTAAATTCAATGTTTAACAATAGTTAAATTTTGACATCTACTATAAATTCACATAATCGTTGAAGAAAATGCAACTTATATTAGTGAGAATAATTAGGGCTACAAACGGTCATTTGTGATCATACTTAGTTATCGGATATTGGATGGGGATAAAATAAATATACAACATGTCGAAGAAAATGTTACAGATATATAAGTTTATGTGATTATATATGTTTCAAGAAGGCAACCTTTTACATTTAGTTGAAAAAGTAAAGACTAACAGTTAGATTACGTAGTCTAGAGTTGACTAGATAATATATCTAACTATTGAAGTTTGGAAAATATAAGTCCAAATAGGTTTATTTGGTAGCTCCATAAAATATTGGAACTTAATTACAGTTACCATAAAAGTTTTGAACTCAATTGTAATAGTTATGAAAGGTGTAAATTTAATTGTATTTGTAATTAAAGTTTTAGGAATACACTTGTAATTAACCCTTGTTTTGGTTTATATTAAAAATTTGTTAAACAATCTAAGTCAAAGTCAATAATTAAATTTTACCATACGTTTCATGTAACCAATAATCTTACAAACACACATTTCATCAACTTGATCAAAATTTACTAAGAATATGATTTTTAACTGCACCAAACTGTGGCAAAATAAGTTATAAACTAATTGGATTTGGACTATAATTGGAACTCCTATTTTGTTGCGAAAATTTTCGAGAAATCTTAATTCCGGACTTAAGTTACTTGACAAACGAGCACCAATTGAGTTTGGCTCCAACCCACAACTTTAACTCTCGGTTGCCACAAGCTTTCACCCCAAAAAGGAGTCACTTGGTGATTGGTTTGCAAGCTACAAAGGAAGAGGGAATAGAGTAACACTTGTAACCTAAAGGAAGAAGAACCAAATCTGGCCATTGACCTCACATTTTCTCTCTTTCTCACAAACCAAAAAATTGGAACAACTGTAGTAGGAAGCCAAATTTATATTACTTAGGTTATCACAGGTTGGGCAAAAAATAAGGAGTTAATGGGCCAACAAAACTAAAAACAATCCAATGCATCACCACCAATGCAGAGCCAAACAATAACTTGGGTCATCCACAAGTGTTTGGCCACGAGTATCATTAACTTACTTAAACTGTTTCTAGTGACCCCAAATTGTTTTCGGGTCAAGCCATCACTAATGTGTCATATAACTTATCCAACGTCGGTTTAACATCTATGAACTTCATTGGAACTCCTATTTGGACTCTATTTTGAAATTTTATTGCGCATGGATTGAAACTCCTTTATCTCTATAAATAGTTATTGAATTGAACTGATAATTCAACACATTAACTCTTTCATAGCTGATGCATTTAGAGAGAGAAAATATGATATTTTGTTATCCATGTGTCCAGTTCAAAAGTATTGTTTTAGTTTAATTGAAAGATCCTCATTGCTGTAGTATTCACCTTGAAGAATACCATAGAAAACTTGAAATGTTGAAGCACCAAGTTCTTGGAATTAAAAGCTAAAAGTTCGTGATTCAGATCGTATCAAAATTTGATTAGCAAATTTTGATAATTTCTTAACATTTATTTTTTTATTTTAACGTTCACGTGAATATCTATAAATGATCTTGAATTATTATATTAAAGAAAATTTTTATTTTTCGATAATTCATCTTTCGCATTATAACATGGACGTGAAGAGGGAGGCCGATCGAGCCCTATAATCTATTACGGGCCTATTGCTGAACTATGGAAAAGATGCTATATGCGGGACTAATCTATGACAACTTGGAGCAAACCTCATCCAGGTACTCTCAAATTGAACCTAGATACAACCTTGGATACAGTTGATAAGTGTAAATATTCCACTTATTTTGGCCATCAAAACATGACTTTTGGAAATACATTTATTAATTAGTTATTTAATTTTGTATGTTTTTTGGATATTTTAGGAGAAAGGCCGATTTTAAATGAAAATGGGAAAATGAGCAATAATATATATATATATATATATATATATATATATATAGACACACACACACACACACACACATTCTAAAGTTGGGGACTAAAGAGTCACGTTTGAAACTTGAAGGACATCGATTACAATATTTATGGACTCAATCTAAATTAAAATAGGAAATAGAGACCAAAGTGCACAAAAAAATATTAAATTCTAGCAATTTGAGATATCATACTTAGACTAAGATTATGGTTCCCAATTATTGGGACTTTAGTTTAGATCTAATTTAGGTCTATAAATATGAATTTTTCATTCTAAGAATAGGAGAGGCTAGAGATACAATCTTGAGGTATAACTATACATTTAAAAACATTGAATCCTCAAAATCTGTATTTCAAAATTAGGATTTGAAGGTTGAAGAATACTATTGGCTGGGAGATATTCAAACTTTGAAGAAGAGACTAATGATCCATTGTTGGGAATTAAGTACAAAGGAACAACAATCACTAGAATTCTTTCTTTATTCTTTGTAATAAACTCGATGATGTTTTTCATCTTTTTATTATTTATTTTCTCAATTATGATTGACTAAATAATTGGTTGTCGGATGAACAATGTGGCATAGGTTTAATATTTATTTAATTCCAAAGATTTAATACAACTTGATTATTTATTAATTATTTATTGTGTATTTAATGCTTCAATCGCTTGATCACCAATTAACTGATTTAAGGACGATACTGAAACCGAGATGAAATGTATTTGTCTTGTTCATGCAATAAATGACATAGGCTTTATAAGAGCTCAAGAGATAGTTTATAGGTAATATATGCAAACATGATTGAATTCATAAAATTAAATGCTTTTACATGTATAAATTTATAGAGAAATATAGTAAATTTGGGTATGTGAAAATGGGTTAGTTTTACTCGAGAGAGACTACTATTTAAAATTGGCTAATTCGATTCTTAATGCAAATGGAAAATGGGCAAAATGATTTTAGGTTTAATGAATGTTAAATTGACCTAAGTGGAATAAAAATTTCTAAACACTTAATCAAATAAGTCTCCACAAATTAGGTTCGTTAGATTAAGTTAAATTAGGTTCACGTAGTTTAGTTAAAACGTAGACACTTTATTTGTTAATTGGTTAAAACATCAACTTGGATTGAAAATAGAATTGAATAAAAATTGATAATAAATATTAGTCACTGTAGGAACAATATTCGGACTCAAACATCCACTTTATTACTTGTCACTATCTGTATACTTGCTGAAATAAATCGAACAAATTTTTGACATCGTTGTCAGAGACTAATTTATTTATTATTAATTTTTGTTGTTAACTCTAGCTTTGATTTAAGTTTTTATTTATATTTTTTTCTTTTAAAATTGAGCTACCGATATTTCTTGGTTTCATTGACAGAGAACCAAAGGAAACAATAGCTCAATAACAACATATGGGAGATTCCGAAATTCATGAGATGACATGCCTCTAAGGGAGTTTTGCACTCTAGCATGCTTTAAATTGAAAGGTATGATGCACTTTCCGGAATTGATAATTGGTAATGATGACTTGCCTTTGAAAATATTATGGGGACTACTAGGTTTTAAAGTACAAGATGTAAATGAAGTTGAAGAGAATGATTTGTCATTGGGATTACTACGGACATTACCGAAATATTGAGTACAACACAACCCATACGAGCTAACATATAATCCGATTCGGGGAGCACCAATTGATAAGTGCGTTTTTCTACATTTATTAAGGTTATATTACTAAACTTTCGTGTTGTTTTATTATTGTATTTTACTTAACTTAGGTTAATTTTATCTTATTTCAGTTTTGGATCCATTTCTAACAATTGGAAAAGAAAGAAGGATAAATCGGCTAATTGATGGAAGTTTGGGGATAAATATCCATTTGAGTAAAAGTTGAAGCATTAACATTGAAGT
>CAIGRP010070276.1:0-17572 GCA_903798385.1 Fraxinus cuspidata
AATTCGTTCTATCCTGGGAAACGAGTGCTGAACACCGTTAGCACCTGTGAAGGCAGCAAATTCGTTTTAAGGAAACATCGTGAATTCGGTGGGAGCGAATCATACTGCTACCATTTCGACCTTACTGTTACGCTGCCAAATTGTTTTAAGGTAATTTCATCACAACTTTTTTTAAGGAGGCTTGTGTATTAAGTACACAACAGTTTGTTCTTCTGCTTCTATCTGGTAGTTCTCCTTCCTCTATTTCCCCAGCTATTCTTCACATAATAAGTTGATACTCTCCAAGGTGGCTGTGATAATCTCTGAACCATCCGGTGCTCGAGAATCCGGTTTCTTTACCAGGTGAATATAAATTTGATTCCGCGGTAACCCGGTCTTGTTGTTCACGTTTGACTCGAATTGCATGTATTCCATGTCCGGGATCACTGTGACGTTTCCAAAATTCTTCTTCCTCCGTCAAAGAAGACGACAGGGACGTCCGCCCGCGCCTTCTCCCTTCCAGCAATCACCATATCCATATCAATCGACATCTTTCTTGCTAAAACTTCCTAAATGATGTCAGAATCCGGGAAATTGGTGTCAGATTCTCAAGAATTTAATTTTCTTGTGAAGAAGAAAGTCATATAGAGTGAGTGAGTGAGTGAGTGAGTGAGTGAGAGTTGCGGGGATAGAATAGAAGAGATGGTCATATTTACATTTGAGAGTACCGTTGATTTCTAATTTGTAATTAGTACATCTAGTTTTATAGCGAGTCCTTCACGAATAGTTCCATTCTGCTAACCATACATTATCAATTTTTATTAAAATTTACTAAAAAATTGATTTTAACTAAACCGAATAAAAGCTAAGTATTTACTCATTTTACTTTTTGAAAGTGAGGCATGAGGTAAATTTGAGTTAAAATCAAAAGTTGAAGATTTACATGCAACATATTGTATAGATAGTGGGACTCGAAGACAATGCCTTGGAATAAAAGCAGATGCATGGCAAGGTGTCGTCGTGGATATACAAGTAATTTGATTACAACCCTTGACTTATAGTCAACCAACTTGAGCTGACGCAAATAAAACACATAGATATATTTTATTTTTCTTACTTCTTGTGTCTTTTATTTATTCCCCATATTCATATACATGCGAGCACGCTTGGCTAATGCCTGAAAATAGTGAAGTTATTTTAACTAATTTTTCCCTAATTATATTTAAAAAACTTACTTTTTTTAAATTTTAAATACAAAAAGTAATTATTATCTTACTATTAATATAAATAACTTTTTTCTACCTTTCAAAAATAAAATTTGCATAATAGAGTTTTCAAAATTACATGTTTCTTACTTTCAAAAATAAAATTAGCATAGTAGAGTCCTGATTATGAAATCATGATATCATTATTTAAAAAATTATGAAAATTGACTTAAAAAATTAAAAATCAAAAAGCTCAGCACTAGTTGAGTTGAACGATGTTCGAAATTTCATCGTCTTTTTTGTTCTTGATGTTATTTTTCAATTGATTTTCGGAACAATCAAGACAATCTATCTGGCTTGGATAGATTGATCCTTGAACTTATAATTAGTTACTCTGCTTATTTTCCCCAAAATTGATTTCTTCAAAATGACAAATGAAAAAGAGTAAAACCTAATCTATTCTCCAAAGAACTTGGAGAGAACACCGTGGACCAACTCATATGTTCCCTTTCAAAATTACCCAATGATCATAAAAATGAATCTTGGGCTATTCAACAAACAATGGTTTTAAGTGTCGGATCAAAAAACTCCCAACTTTTTTTTCTATCGTAAAACTATCTACCGTATCTTATCAAACATCTTTGGTGGTGTTTCACCTAAAAAAATTGTATTTTGTCGAACATAATACTATGTCAAAGAACGTAATAGTCAATTATTGTGTAAAGAATCCACCCAAGCATTTACTTCGGCCGCGCAATCGTTCCGAACCGCCTTCTGAACCAGGAAATTACCGGGTCATTCATTGCGAGGGCCATGGGGCCTACTGGAGTTCTGAACCCTACAATTTCCAAATTGTCTACGCAGGGATGATCAAAGCCCGCCATCTCGCCCTTCTGCTTTGCATTCTTGCAATCTTTACAGAAACCCTTCTTATTTTCTTTTGTGATCGCCATCATTCTTGAAGATTTTATATTCGAAACTGCGTCCAGGTTATTACCATGACCCCAAGTAAACCTTGGATGATTCACCCTTTTAGGCACCGGAGCTTTCAGAACCTCCAAAAACGAGCGGCCAACTGGCGCCGGTTCATTGCGGTGGGTATGTACGAAGTTCACCGGCCAATCTTGGTGGTGGTACTTCGCCATTAATTCATCAAACGCAACTCCATTGCCCTTGGTAATATCCCATGGATTTCTTGACATTAATTCCAATATTTTCAAAACCACTAGAAAGATGATGTCATTCTCTAAACAAAGAAAGTCGAAGTTGATATCTTCTTTGGCGGGAACCACCAGTGGACCCTCCGGTGCCCGAGAATACGGGTTCTTTACGAGGAAAATGGATATTTCACTCTGCGATTTGCCTATCTTCTCGCACACGTTTGACACGAATTGCGTGTATCTCAACCCCACGTTTATTACGACTTTCCCGAAATTGATCTCCTTTGCTCCGTCGAAGAAGACCACAGGGACCACCGGCTGCGAATCCTCCCATCCGGGGGGTACCACCATTTTCTGGCCAACGCTTCCTAACTGACGTCAGATTCCCGGCAAGTGATTTCAGAACTTAATTTTCTTGTGAAGAAAAAAGAGAAATAGAGTGAGTGGAAGAGAGTTGTGGGATATAGTAGTTTCCGTTTTGACTTGATTAAAAAGTTACCAAATTTTTTTATATTCCAAGTCAAAAATTAATTTAAATTAAACATACATAATTACTTGCTCATTTATTGATCCCGTATTACGTGAGATTCATTATTATTCATCCTAAAAAATTACTAATAATTTTACACGAACGCACACATTTAAAGTTGGGTTTTAAGCTGGACGAAGGGTGTCGGGGACAATTTTTAAATTTTGATTTTTCGATTTTTGGAATTATTAAATTCTGAAAATTAAATAAATAGAGTACACCATGGGTTTGTAGCAAGTCATTAATTTTTTTAGCGAGTATTGGTGATTAGTTTTCAATCTTGTTTTCTTTGGTTAAAATCATATTTTTAGTAGATTTTGACAAAAAGTTAATGAAATGTATTTTGAATAGTAGATAAAAATTGTAAATTTCATTAAATATGTGATTGAAAATAAATATTTTTTTAAAAAATGAACTCTAAAAAATTAAGGTCAAACAAGGACTTCGCTATCTTTTTTCGCTCCCACACCTCCCGTCCAATTGTACGTCCCTAAACCCTGCCACCCCCAATCTAACCTCGTCCCTCTCACCACCACATTCTTTTCCAACATTGGCTCCCTCGCAGCTCCCGACTTAGTACAATAGAATATCGATAATTTAACAGTTTTGTCATTTGTATAGGGGAGGTTGACAGCCTCTCATATGCACGTGGTCCTGTGCGAATAAAAAATTCCAAAAAAAAGTGGACCCCCAAAATTGTGAGTGTTCGATCGTCAATCGTTTTCTATACAAATAGCATGGTTGATAATTTAATATTCGATAAATTATAACCTCGGTTAAATAATAATTTTGATTGATCATGACCTGATGGTAATACATTAAATTAATAATGTGCTAATAAGTTCAGGAGTGACTATCTCATATTACAACAAATAATTATTCAACGACGACATTGCTTCGAGAGCTCTTTTCATGAAACAGTGTTCATAGTAGAAACTTCACAATCTTTCCATGATGTTCTCAATTATATGCTCATACATCAACGTCTTGAAATATGGAATATATTAATTTATCGATGTTTAATTTTCACTAAAATAATTGATTTTTCTTGATCCCAAGACTATTAATTTACAAATTCTTGAGACTTTTAAATGTTCAAAGAGATCGAAATCGTTTACTATGAAATAAAGAATTTAAAAGATGTATTTATGAAAAAAGTCAAACATTTCCATGCTACGTTTTGTATGGATAGATGGTCCCTGTAATTTCTTCTCATATATGAGAAATGTATAAATGGAGTTACCGTCGGACTCGGAGATTATGCCTTTGGTAAATGAATTGGATACAAGGTAAGGTGTCGTGGATATACAAGTATTTTGTTTAAAAGTCCTTGTTACTTTCTATCAAAATAATTTAACCCCTGTTTGGTCTGGATTAAAATCACACATTTCAACAACTTATATCAAAATCTACTAAAAATCTAATTTTGATCTCTACCAAACACCCTCTAAATTATTTCCATATTATTTTAAAATGTATCTTTTATACTTATTTAAGTAAAAATTTTGAGCTCAGCGAAATAGAGTTTAGAGAATAGAAATAGATACAAGTTCTTTTTGAGTCACTTGAAATAAATGGTGTATAAGGTCCAAAAATACATCATTCTCAAGGTTTTACAAGCAAAATATGACAACAGATTAAACATAAAATAGCGCATACAACAGAATCCAGTGGTACAATTAAATTGCTAGCTAGCTGCCATCAACAAATTGAGAATGCAGCATAAAATTACTACTAATCTAACAATAAACCTTTTCTCACTGACCCAAATTCATCAATCTTAGTGAAGAAGACGTGCTAATTGGTAGCTTGTGGTAGAGGTAGCATACTTGGTTCAGCAACTCGAAACATACCTGTCGCTAGTCTCCTCGACAGATCCTCCACAGATACTTTTATTACGTCCCTCCTCATGCCAATGTCAGCAGAATAGCGACTGGCGCAATAAGCTCCGACTGTTGTTGCTGCCATCCCATAAACATTACTGGTGACAAAACGAAGTGCTGTAGACAAGATTGCCGCAAGGGGGCCACCTACGAATGATACAGCCTGTCCACTTCGTCCCATCGTATTTTGATCCAATACAAGCAATCCCGTCTTGCAGTAAATAGCAAAATCTTCGCAGTTATTCTTAAATACGTTATAGCACCCGAACCCATTGTCGAGCAGGTACTTTGCTCTATGAATAACATCATCATCAGGATCCGAGACTGCAAGAGTACAAGTTCCTCCACGTGCTTTTGCAAGGAATATAGCAGGACTTACAGCATGCTCGAAGCAAAATACAGAATACCACCAGCAAGGAAGCAGTTCAAACATGATGATACCACTCCATGACATTCAGATTCTTCTGCTGGAACACAGGTGGGGCAAGGTACATGAGATAGATTTGGTCCAGAGCTTACTAAAAGGAGATCGAGCACAGTCCCTGTTCCTACTTCTTGGCCACGTCTCGTGAAATGTATAACTTTATCATCCCCAACATAGATACCTGTTCTTACCAATACGACTAGATGTTTAAGTGAAGTAATTTGAAAAAAGTCTTATCAGGATATCAAGAAACAAATTCAATGCCCCAAAATATCAATGTAACGTTCAACTGAGAAGGATTGGCAGTACAAGCTCTCGGTATTGTTGAGAATTATAAACCTTAATTCTATTCCACCGAGAGCAATCACTTTGAAGAAATAAAAATAAACAATCAAGAACATGCAAAATTTATAGAGATTCGTTTCAATGTGAGACTACATCCTCTCTTGCCGCGACAATAATTTATTATGATGAAAAAAATTTACAAAAAAAAATCGCACCCATATCTTCTCTAACCTCTCACTCTCTTTTTGATGATAACATTAAAGCCTAAGAACGATTTTCCATTTATAAGATAAATTAGAGCAGAACAGAATTATATAAGGACTCCAATTCCTTAATAGAATTTTACAAGAATACAAATTCCCAAACAGTCCTTAGCTTAAGTCTTTGTCCAAATAGCGCAAACACTAACCAAAAGGGAAGGATGCAGAAATATGGTCGAGAATGGCTCAGCTGCAAGTACCCAAACAAAGTCACCAAGTCCATAAATCCCACATACTAGGAGGAAAAACTGAATCGTTATGATCGCTTACGAGGAAGTCATTCTCAATCTCTCCACTGGTACTTCCTTGCAGGAGATACTTCTTCCAACAGGAAAACCAGGAAAACAAGGAAGTTTTCATTTAGAAATAAAAAATGAGTAGCTAAACAGATGCCTAAAAATTTTTTACACTAAGAAATAAGATATTTTGGAAGAGAACAACAGTTTTTTTGCTTGGACTATTCAGTTGTAGAATTGATGCTGCATTTACTAGTAGCAAGTAGTAAAACTCACCAAGTTCTTTTCCTTTCTCCAAATATAGACATACGACAACTTAAAGATATATTTATATGGGCACAGCACAAAATTTTCTGTATCTACATCGAACGTCAAAATACTAAAACTTTACATTGAGGGAAAGAGAGTTTAACAATGAAAGGCGCGGCAATTTTTGGTTATCTACACACAGATTACAGATATCAAGGCAGATGCACATGAAGCAATGGTGCAAGAGAGAAGGTAGCTTGGTCCATCAAAGGTTAAAAGGGGATGCCATCGATGGGGAAAGGGACCGAGAGGTGGTGACCATTCTCAAGAACCAAAAAGATATCTAAACTTTCCAACCAATCTCTCTGAATGCTCTGCTGACATAATAAATTCAAGCACTTGTCCAAGACAAATAGCACTCCTCGTTCAATTTCCCACACGAGAAATATCAATTCCGTGGTAAACTTCCTTTGATTATCACCATCCCCAGCGCAATTAATGCTCCAAACTTCTTAGATTATCCATTTACTAAAAGTCCCCGTTTTCGTCAAAATATAAAAAATTAAACACTGATCTGAAGGAAGTAAAATTCAAAGAAATAGAGACTCGAAAACATCAAAGAAAACCTACAAACAAATATCATTTTAAGTTTTTGCGAACAATTTAAATATTATAGCAAAGCTCAGAACATTCAGATCTAATTAAACAACCAGATATTTGTATTTCATGTAATTACAACAAAGTACTGCGATAAAATAAAAATAAAATAGAAAAAAGAGCACTAACCATGATGAGCATAAATATAAGCGGCACGCCAGGAATAGATGTGATCGCCCGGTTTGAGGCTACTCCTTTCAACTCTGCTTGTAACCAACAAAAGCAACAAATTTTACAAGGATTAATATTTAAAAAAGCATAAAAATAAAAATAAAAAATACGTTTAATTGCAATTTTAGTACCTGTTTGAAAGAAGCCCCATTCTCTGTGTTGATTTTGTTTCTGCTAAGTTGGGATAAAAAGTAGCGGTAGTGGAAATTTATAAGAATAAACTCCTTTGCAGCCTCTAAATGCAATTTAATGATTTGACTGAAGCATTGGAACAAAAGCTGAGTTATTTTGTAAATGTTGTTTCTTCGTCGTTGAGGAAACTAATGGAGATAGGGGTGGGGTGGGGTGGGATGGGATGGGATGCATGGGGTGGAGTGGGGTGTCGGTGTCGGTGGCCGTTTGTTTGCACGTGAGATGACGTCTTCATGACGAATTTGTTAAGGATCAAGTTGGTGTGAGAATTCAATCACGTTACATTGTCATATTCTTTGACATGTCGCGTGGTATCGTATTAATGGATTGTTTTAAACCCGTTTCATCTTCTATAACTTCAAATTATGTCAAAATAATCATTAAAGTTTTCTAACAAAGAACCAAAACCCGAGAGAATTTAAATGATAGTATCTCTTACACCTTGTTTGAGCCTCCATTTCTTCTTTTTTTTTTTTGTTGAGAATGTATTTAGAATAGTAGATAAAAGTAGAATGTGTGGTTGAAAAATAAGAAATTTTTTTTGAATTGACGTGTAATATTATTTTATTGAAGAATGTGTAGTAAAAAAGAAGAGAGAGAAAAACGTATTTAAAAAAAAAAAGATCAAACAAGGGCTTCATTTAACTTTTGGTCCCATAATTTCTCATTAAATTATAATTTATTTTTCTCTCTCCTCTTATCAATCACAGATTCTCCAATAAAATAATAATATACGTAAATTCAAAAACTTTTTTTAACCATATATCTCCAAAAATTACTATTCATTTTATTATAATGGAGGTCATGAGCTTAATATCTTAAAATAATAATACTCTTTGTAGTCACTCATTACAGTAGTCGTCATATGTGGCATATATTGGCGGTTAATGGTTTGATATATGAGGGAATAAAAAACTACCAATTTAATGTATCAAATCACTATCCGTCACACGTATATTACGTAGGACGACTACATTAGCGAGCAATTATAAATAGTATTACTCCATTTTAAATGTCCTTATAATTTGAGGATTGAAAAAATTCTAATATATGTTTGTTCAATTATTTTGAAATCTATGTAAAGTTAGGGCTTGTTGATCCCAAAAAATGAGTCAACAGATGTCGCGCTTACTTACGCCACGTCAAGCACGATTCCGGCACGTTATTACCGGAATAATCGCGGTAACCAGGTTGAAATAGATGCGGGAGGTAGTTTAAGGCGAAAGACTAATCACGTTCAGGCTCCGGCCGGTAGAATGCTGGCAATTGCTCTAACAATAATCACCAGACTAAACATCAATTCATTTGTTTAACGAGAATATGTGGAAGGATAGATGGAAATGTTAATGTCTTTCTTTCAAGGATTTTTTGTGTATATTTCGAATGTATGAGTGTTGATTTCATTATCTTTTTTCCAATCCCTTTTCAATTAGAAAGAACATTTATTTATACTATACCGGCCGACGTGGTGGCCGTTGGATCTAAATTACGTGGCTTTATCTCCATCACTACGGCTTCACATCACAGTCTATTCCTATCATAAATGCGTTGAAAAGGGGTCAGCCGCCCTATAAAATAGGCTGACACACTGTCAAACTTTATTGCAAGCGTTATATCAGTCACTTCTAAGAGAATTCCGAATCTAATGTGATGGACAACCTCGGCATCTTGAATATCAGATGAACCTGAGAGCCTCAGATACGTTATTGGAGGTGGCTCCATAAAGGGCACAACCTCGGCGCTTACACACTTCTTCGTCAACGTACCACTCGTGCCTCGGTAGATGGTTCTCTCCTTCGAGTACTTCGGCGTTGCAGTGAAGACCTTCAGTATGCCGTCCTTACGTCGCCCTTAAGAGTCTCCTGACACGTCATGCCTCGTGAGTCTACTTGACACGGGGTCTCTCCACGTGGCAACTTTTGTGGAGTCGCGTGGTACCTTTTGTGGAACTTCGGATTAGAGACGTAACAGAAGTCCCCCAAGTCGATGCATGTTTATTTATGTAATGCATGGACTTCATGTGTAAAGGAAAGAGACGAGTTATACTTTTTCTACTTGTTAAGTCAGCGAAGTATGTCTGGTTTGTGTAAGTATTCAATCCGAAGTGGTTTATTTAGCGTTTTCTCACCAAATCGCTTCTGCATGCATGCCGAGGCATTTATCCCTATGTCCGAGGTCCTTAAGCACTTGGAGCATATGAGGGGATCTGATATCTATAAATCCACGTTCATTTGATAATAATAACGAAGGATTTTTATTAATTTGCACGCCTTTTAGAGTCACGAGGCGTTTTTAATCATAGCGCCTCAATGATTTGATGTCGTGACATATTCCCAAGAAAGGGCAACTGAGATGGTACAACTTTCCATACACGCTACGGTTGCCGCATTTAATGCATAATGATGGTTGTTCTCCATGTTTCGTACGATTTTCAAACGCGGAGTGGGATGTGTTTCTCACGTTAAGATCTACATCGCTGAATACAAAGAGTCGATGGAATGAGCGGCTCAGATTTAAGCCCCATAACGTACAACTAGATGGGCAGGATCCAAATTCGACGGTTGAGATTGGGCATGCCCGTCTATAAAAGGGGGATATATTTCAGAAGGATTCTCTTTCTACTTTTGGACGAATCTTCCCTTCTCTTTTCTTCAAGGATTTTCTAAATTCCCTTGAATTCTCTTTTTTTTCCAGAACTTTCAGACGATCTTTTCTCTTTAAACCTTTTTAAGAAAAAGGATAGCAAATATCTGCCGCCTCCTTTTAACTTGTAAGAATTTTCTTTTCTCATTTCTCATACTCAAAGTAATTGCATATAATGGCTTCTTCAACTTCTGTTGTGGGGGAAGTGGACATTTGTAGGTTGGCGAATGAGATGGGGGTAGAAATTATAGATACTGCTGACCTTGTTAGGGCCGTCGGGGCTGGACGAGGTGCTTCTATGTCGGGGTGTGATGGGATAGCGTTGGGGCCGCTAAGATCCCTTCTTCCGTAAACCCTACCTACCTGGCCTATATCAGGGAGAAGTATAGAATTCCTTACGACATAGAACTCATTTTCCCTTCTTCTAACGAGTGAGCCTGTTATCCTAGGCCTGACTGCTTCTCCATTAGTGAGTATTTGTTGAAAGCTGGCATTCGCCTACCCATCCATCATTTCTTTAGGGCAGTTCTTAGGCTCTATGAGCTGACTTCGACCCAATTCATTTCGAATGCTTGGGCCCAACTGGTAGGCTCCTACTTTCTATGGAAGAAGGCCTCGTTGGGTGAAGACATGCCTCTGCATGTCTCCCAAACCGTTTACCAGCACATGTCTTTAGGGAAAGGGATTCCAAGGGGTGGTATTCACTATGTCCTTGGGGGTCTCATTCCCCCTTCGTCCTAGGTTTGCCGACCTCCATAAAGGGATGGAAGGAGACCTGATTTTGGGTTAGGGGGAAGTGGTAAAAGTGTGAGGGCGACCTTGTTCCCCAAGTTAAAGTTCCTACCGCATATTCCGAAGTTAGTGAGTCCATTTCTTGTTTGTATAATTTTCTAACCTGACGAGGTTTAATACTTATCCTTTTGTATTTGTGTTGCAGGATCGGTTGAACGATTCGAGTTTACTGAGTGCGATTGGGACAAACTTTCTGAAGTGTAGAAAAAGTCATCAACTATTTGGGACTTTGCTCGTTTAATTCAAATGACCCGGTACTTTGAAGATTTTGGTTTGATGGCGAGGAGGGGTAAGACCTACATACCTCGATGTTATCAGTCTTATCACGTTCGTAAATGCATTACTGATATTCACCTCATTTATTGCAGATAATTTCAACAAAATGAAACCCCCTACCCCTAATATGGCCACTATTCTAGCGGTAACATCCACCTCTAGAAAGGGGATGAAGTCCTCATCTGCTGAAGGAAAGCAGATGAAGGATAAAATAGAGAGGGTCAGCAAGGAGACTGCCTCTCAAGAGGAGGGACAACCACCTTTGGTTGACAAGGGGAAAAGGGCGGTGGTTGAGAAACCCAAGAAGAAGTTTAGGGTGTCCACCACTGGGGTAGACAACTCAAATGACATACCCCTTCCTCGGTCAGACGTCCCTGCGGGGAGAAACTGCTGGCAGCTTCTATTGCTGCTGCCTCGGGGGGACAGAAGAGGCCTGCAACAGTGGTGCCTCTGAGGCAAGAACATGTTAAGAGGACAAAATCCGTCGATACCTCTTCTGCTTCAGAGGTCCCTCGGGGAAAGGCGCCTCTGGCCACGTGTGACGATAAGCTAACTGACGAGGCCCTTGCCCTTCTTCCTCCAGAAATACAAACTGCCACCGCAACATTCCATAAGTACTGGACGGATAAGTGGCAGACCTTTGTTGAGAAGAATGACGTCGTCGACGTTGTGGCCACCATGGTTGCTCAGGCGAGGCAGTTTTTTGGTGTCGCTATAGAGGTGGAGGCCCTCTTTAAGAACCTTCAGAATAAAAATCGAGGTTTCCCCGATAAGGCGTCTCAAGCCAAGAAGGCTGCCAACAAGGCAAAGGCTGAAGTGGAAGCTTTGAAGAAAAATGCTGAGAAAGGGTCCTTGAAACTCGCTTCTACCTTGGCGAAAACTGAAAAATTGAAGAAGGAGGTTCACTTATCTCATAGTGAGGTGACCTCTTTGACAAAGTGAGTGGAGACGTACAACGCCCATCAAAAGTTGGCGGCTGAGGCTTTGGAGAAGGCCAACCAGGAAAACTCTATTTTGAAATGGAAGGTCGGGAAGCTGACCTCCCAGGTGGCTAGCCTAATGGAGGAGGTTGAGATGGTCCAAAGTGATGCAGAGCAAGCCAGCAGTGAGGCTGAAAAATCATTCATGGCCAACTTTCATCCGACTGGGGCTTATCAACGTTTCGGTGCTTACTGGAGAAACTATGCTTATACCGAGGTCGTTGAGTGGCTAGAGGTGCATCATAGGGACGTCAACACCTCTGAGCTTAGAGCTGGGTTCTTGGAGGGGGAAGACGAGGAGCAAGAACCTCAGACTCCAGTGGAAGGGGCCCAAGTGATTGAACTTGACGGCGAGGCCATTGATGAGGTGGCCCCGACGTTATAATTCCTTTTGTAGCTCCTCAACCCCCAACTTAGGATATGAATTTTTTGAGCAAGTGTAATGGCTTCGGCCCTCCGATGTACCTTCCATTTATTAATGTATCATTTTTTACTTAATACTTGTTTTCGTTTTATTTTACACTACCTCTGCTTCATACTTCGTTATACTTTTTATAGTTCAGATCAACTTTCATTAAGTCGACTTAGCGACAACATCAGACTCCCATATAACATCATAATCTTAAAACATGCTAGAAACTGACGAAATTTAACTTATGAAATAACCACTTGTGTTTGAACTCGCGACCCTTTGGAAGGTCGAACTGATAAACAGGTTCATTTAATCGCTAAGTTTATGTCTTTTTCAAGTGTTGATATGTCAGGTTGTGCTACTGAAGTTAAGATCACCACTTCATATTTTGGTAGCAATTTCTTAATGGAACTTCTCAACATGTTTTTCAAAACATAGCCAATTTATGTAATAATTTGTCCATTTAGAACCTCATCCCATAACGTATAATCTTCCGATTGAAGTATTTAAAACGTCGTACCTTAACACATTCGCGAGGACGTATGTTTCAAAGACAAAACTACCTTCATTGAACTTTATGACAATATACATAATATGCTTGTCATCATTGATAATATTTGCACAGATGTTCTACATTCAATGGATGAGGCTGTACCTTTCCATCCATGTTTTCAATTTTATAAGTCTCAGGTCGAACTTCTTCACATATGCGATAAGGACCTTCCCAACTTGGTCCCAGTGTTCTTGAGTCGTGTTCCTTAGTGGATAAGAATACTCTCCGAAGTATTAGCTCATTTATGCGGAATGACCTCTTCTTCACCTTTGAGTTGTAATATTTGGCCATTCTTTTCTGATATAAAGCCATCTTCATTTGTGATCCATTTCTCATTTCTTCTAGGAGGTCCAGCTAGCATCTCCTCATTTCGTCATTGGCTATTTCATTGAAATGTATTCGTTGAGGAAATGGTAGATCTACTTCTACAGGGCTCATTGTCTCAGCTCTGTAGGCCATCGAGAATGGGGTCTCACGAGTCGATGTTCTACTAGTGGTTCTGATAGCCCAGAGCACTTGGGCTAGTTCATCGACCCAAGCTCCTTTAGAAGCATCCAACTTCCTTTTCAATGTGTACTTTATAGTCTTATTGACAACCTCGACTTGCCCATTAGCTTGGGGATAATGAGGAGAAGAAAAGTGTTTCCTGATCGCCAACTTGTCGCACATGTCCCTGACCTTCTTATTAGCGAACTGTTTACCATTTTCTGATATAATTGAATGAGAAATCCCGAACCTGCAAATGATGTTTTTCCATAGGAAAAAGTGTTAGCTTCCGTTATTTTGACAAGTGGTTCGACTTCCACCAATTTCGTGAAATAGTCAATGGCGACCATCACGAAGTTAGCATTTCCTCTTTCCTTAGGGAGAGGCCCAATTAGGTCGATTCCCCATTTGGCTAATGGGCAAGGACTAGAGACTACATTTAGCTCTTGTGAGGGTTTCCTTTGAATCGTAGCGAAATGTTGGCACTTGTCGCATCTCCGAACAAAATGTTGCGTATCCTTTTTCAAGGTGGGCCAATAGTATCCCTACTTAAGTGCTTTTTTAGTTAAGGACCATCATCCTGAGTGATTGCCACATATTCCTTAAAGGATTTCCCTGAGCACATAATTGGTCTCTTCTCACCTAATGCACCGGAGTAGGGGTAATGAAAATCAACGTTTATATAGCACTTCGTCCTGTAAGACGAAGTGCACCACTCTTCTTCTGAGATTTTGCGCTTCTCTCTTTTTCAGGGGAAGAGTTTGATCCTTTAGGTATGCCATGATAGGCTGCATCCAAGGAGTGGTTTCCTCAATTTGAGTCATCGTCCCACTCGCATCGGTGGAGGGTCCGGAGAGATGCTCAATAGGTACGCCAACGTGTAGTTCGGAACTATTGCTACTGGCTAGCTTTGCAAGTGCATCGGCATGAGCATTTTCAGATCGAGGGACCTGTACTAGTTCAAACTTCTCGAATAAGGAATGAAACTCATCACCAATTCCAAGTATGCTGCCATGGATTTGTCCCTAGTTGAAAAGTTACCGTGGACCTGGCTGACTACTAACTGTGAGTCGCTTTTGACAATGAGCTTCTTCAGCTGCATCTCTTTTGCCAATCTTAAGCCAGCTATAAAGGCCTCGTATTCAGCTGCATTGTTTGTGTCTAAAGTTAAACATTACAGCGGAAGAGAGTCTGTGTCCTTTTGGACTGATCAGAATGATTCCGGCCTCAAATCTTGATTCTCCTGAGGATCCATCAACCGAGAGGTTCCACGTTTGATGTTCTTTGGGTTACATCACCTCTTCTACCTCTGGGACGGGGGTGAACTCAGCTACAAAGTCCGCTAGGGCTTGCCCTTTGATAGCTGCCATAGGTTTAAAAGTAATGTCGAACTCACTAAGTTCCACAGCCCATTTAGCAGCCTCCTTAAAGCGTCAGGCTTTTGTAGTACTTGCTTGAGGGGGTAATTTGTGAATACGTGGATGCTGTGTGCTTGGAAATAGGGCCTCAGTTTCCTGAAGGCAGTTACCAAGGAAAATGCCAACTAATACCTCGTCTCTGTTGCTATGAGTTCCTTATTGACAAAATAAACAGGTAGTTGATGACCATCTTCCTCTCTTATGAGAACCAAGCTGAGTGCCTCCGTAGTTACTACCAAGTACAGGTACAACGTTTCATGATCCTTCGATTTGGAGAGTAGATATGCCTATCCTATATGCCTCTTCAGCTCTTGCAGAGCAGATTCACATTCTTCTGTCCATTGAAATTTCTTCCCTTCTTCGAGAACTTTGAAGAATGGTAAGCATTTTCTTGTTGCTTTAGAAATGAACCAGTTTAGGGCTGCAACTCTTCCAGTGAGGCTCTGCACCTCTTTCGATTTCTGGGGCGACCTCATTTCTATCAAAGCCTTTACCTTTTCAGGGTTAGTTTCGATGCCCCTTTGATTAACTATGTAACCTAAGAATTTCCATGACGATACTCCAAAAGCACATTTTAAGAAGTTGAGTTTCATCCGATATTTTCGCAGAATTTGGAAAGTTNTACAAGCCTTTGGTAGGTGGCTCCTACGTTTTTCAACTAAAAAGGCATGGCTTTGTAACAATAGAGCCATTTATCCATGATGAAAGAGTTATGTTCCTCATCTGCTAAGAACATGGAGATTTGGTTATATCTGGAGTAGGCATCCATGAAGCTAAGTAACTCATGTCCAGCGGTCGAATCCACCAATTGGTCTATCCTGGGGAGTGGGAAGCTATCTTTGGGACATACTTGGTTCAAATTTGAAAAACCTATGCAGACCCTCCATTTCCCATTGGGCTTTTTACCAATATTGGGTTGGATTCCACTTCGGATAGACATACTCTTTTATGAACCCATTATCAATCAGTTTCTTGACCTCGTCTTTCAAGGCCTCGTATCTGTCAGGATTGAGAGCTCTTCTTTTCTGTCTATGTGCCAAGATTTTGGGGTCTATGTTCAGGTGGATGTCGCTATGTTTCCAAGCAAAGACGTCAATGTTTTGGAGTAAGAAGTTATTTAGTTCCTCATTCCTTTCAGGTGGTAGGTTATTTCCTACCTGCAGATGTTTAGAGGGATCCATAGGATTGATTGCAAATGCCTCCAATTCTTCCCTAGGTGCCATTTGAGGTTCACAATAAATTATGCGGGGGTCCAATTCCTCTAGACCGACTGCTTCTTCAGTAGGCGTTCCTTCTCCAGCTGCCTCAATCATAACAACGTCTTCTCCTTGTTCCAGAAAATTTCCTTGTTCAGGAAGGTCGTCTATGATAGCATCAGAAATGATGGTATTAACAACCTTTGGTAGTTCCACCTTTCTTAGGGAATTTGAATAGCATTCCCCTCGTTGGTCTCCCCGAACTGTCGGAATGCCGTTTCCAGCTGGGAACTTCATGCATAGATGATGGATGGAGGTAACTACCCATAACTCCTTTAGGGCGGGTCTTCCAAGTACCCCGTGATAGGCAGATCGATTATCAACCACTAAGAATTCCATGAAATGACGGACAATCAGAGGCTTAGTTCCCAGCTCTATTGTTAGAGTAATTTTACCACTTGGGATGATACTATCTCTAGTAAACCCGTATAAGAGGGAGCTCATATGAGTTCATTCGTGATCGACTGTCATTTTATCGAAGGTAGTCCCGAAGATAATGTTGATCGAACTCCCATTATTCCCCAACATTCGTTTGAGGCCATTCCAGGCTACAATGGCCCTTACCACCAGGGCATCACAATGTGGGTAATGTACTCCCACCATATCTTCCTGAGTGAAAATGATCGGTGGGATCATTTTCCAGGCTGTGAAGTGGTCATATATGTAGCTCCTCATGGGAGGGTCGCTTGCTTCACTTGCATAATTCTTTTATGAGTTCTTGGAATCCCCCCAGACATGGGGACCTCCAATGATTGTATCAATTTATCTGATAGGCTCTGGTTTAGCATTTTGCGGAGGACTTCATCTTTGTCTGTGGCCCTCTCTAGGCCTTTCGACGTCATTTTCTCTTTCTTTTGAAAGATTGCTGCAGTTGGATCGATGCTTTTCGTTAGCCCTGATTTGCTAATTTGGCCTGTATGGAGCATTTCTTTGAAGGCGTCTCCCTCGATCCTAGGCCTGGGTATACTTTGCGGTATCCCAACAATTCTCTGTTCGATGATCATGAGATTGATGATACACGCAATAATTAGGTGCTTCATTCCTATTTCTAGGTTCGGTACCTCGGTCCCTACCTCGCCCCCTAGGAGGGTGTCTTGGATAAGTATAGCGCGTCTCAGTGTCGAGGCTGACCTCCTCGTAAGCCAATGTGGGTACGACATTGAGTGTTGCTGCAGCTAATTCTTGCCCATGATTCAACGGTGCTTGATGGTCTATTAAATGTGATGTGGGACATCTTCCTCTTTGCATTTATAGAGGCGGCAGACCCTGGCTGGCTTTGTTCCTATGATCTCTCAATTCTTCATTGAGGATCTCACGCCTTATCATTTCTAGTAGGGCGTTATAGGTGACATGGTCTTTATTTTGCACATCCCTCCAAAAGAGGGAGTTCATATCCAGTCCTCCTCGCAAGGCAGTTAGCGCCTCTCTATCCGTGACTTGCACACAATCAGTCATTTCATCGGTAAAGCGGGACAAGAAGTTTTTTAGCGATTCGCTTTGTAGTTGTCGCATATCTTGCAACCGCT
>CAIGRP010070277.1:0-41763 GCA_903798385.1 Fraxinus cuspidata
GTATTGCAACTAGATTAATTTCTATCGGTGGAGGAGACTTCAACAAAATTCTAGATAAATCCTTCAATGGCGGTGGAGGCTGGAAAGCTCTAGAATGGAGGTGAATTTTTTTTCTTCTTCTAGAGCTGGCTGCACGTGGAAAAATCTAGAATCTTCCCAAAAGTCGGTGATGATCTTCAAAGAAGAGGAAAATATATTAATTTCCTTCCACCGAAAATATATTGAAAAGTCTAGAGTAGAATATAGTATTATATTTGAAGTTTTAGAGTTCAACAATCATCAAGTATTTAACTCGCCATCATTTCAAGCCTCCATTGGATAAATTAGTGCATGAATTATATTTCATTAACTAAAAATACTTGTATGCAAAGACAATAAAATTGTGATGTACATGTGCAAAATATAGAATAGAATTTTGATTTACCGAAATCAAGATACGTATACAAAATATCAACTTACTGAAATATAGAAATTAGGAGGAGATGAAATGAAGCAATATGTGCGAATGCAAATCTTTTTAAGACAGATTTCATCCCTACATTGGTGCTAACATACTAAATGGACGGATGTCTTCCAAAATATAATGCTTCTTCCAAAATTAATATAACATACTATTAATTTTGTCGGACGAACCAACTCTTGACTCTACTCTTGTAGAATGGAAGGTATTGAATACTAAATATCATACACGTGACTCAAAAATAATTTGGAAATCTTTTTTTTTTTTTTTACAGAATTTGGTATGCTTCTTATCAAAAGGTCATACCCATTTTGAAACTACATGACTCTTTGATATGTACTATTTGTAATTAAAAAGTCGTGTCTAGTATTCACACCCATTGGAGCCTTTTCCAATTCACACATTAAATCGTATATATTAAACCATTCATTCCAACAGACTCGACAAATTTCACAGCATCAGCAGCAGTAATATGTTCCTTTCACAACCTTTAATCGTGGAAACTTACATACTAATGGACTGAGAACTTCATGGATAAACACTTTTTTCTCGATCAAATACATCAATCTCAGGACTTGTAACTTCTCCATGGACCTGCAGTTAAATATTCACATGTATCAAATGCACAATAGATACTCTAGTTCCTGAAAGGAAGACAGCTTAAGCACTAACTTGCTCAGATGGGCACTACAAAAGTTAGTAAATTCCTGAAAGGAAGACAGAGACCTAGATAACAAATAAGAGATCAAGTTTGCACTTTGCTCGTCTGCCAGCAATGCAGACATTAGCTTCTCTTCTTCTCCTTCTTCTTCTTCTTCTTCTTCTTTTTTTTTAAAGAAAAAAAAGGGTCATCACATGAACTACGATACTTGGTAATCTATACGAGACCCTTCTAGGATTTATTGATTAATTAAAGTGTTCAGAATATGCATTGAAATTCTCAGAAGTAACTATCCAAAGGATCCCTCAAGTGAATTATTTGATTAACATAAATAACAAACTACTTCTTGCATAAGGTGATTCCAGCTTCTGAAATACTGGTGTTATTTTAAAAACCTCTTCAGGGTATTCAATAATTTCTTATCCCATACTTATCTAAAGTCAGCTACTACAAAAGAATAACAATGGATAATAAATAATTATGATAATTGAGTGGGCAAATTTACAAGAAGAGGCATGTTTTGCTGAAACATTTCTTCAAGTACAAATAAACACTTCCCAAATAGATAAGTTACACAATGTTGAGAATTTTTAGTAGCACCAGCAAGATACAGCTTCCCAGCAAATACAACCCCACTCTCCCCTGCTACAGCAGTCCTCTATATTAAGGCATAAAGCTAGATGACGCGAAAAGCAGAGAAGTGTGATTTATCCATTTTAACTTTCCATGCTCTGTTAACTCTGCTATGCAATGTTGCCCACAAAAACATTATCATGCAGCTCCAACCTTTGAAGGGTCGAGTGACTGCAACTTGTAGGAAGTATCAGAAAGCATACTACGAATAAATTTGTGCACATTCGTACTCTTTTTCACAATTTTTCTATCCATTATTTCAAACACAGGTTTCTTAGAGAGGAAACATCAAAGTTCACACAGAATGCTTAAAAGTTGAGTTCCTTAATGGTTGTTATGAAGAATAAGCAAGGATTTCATGAGAAGCAAGTTTTTGTTGTATGTCTTGTTGACAAAAACTTTTATACTTTTACCTCTTTTAAGGCTTAACCAAACATGCTTGCATTGCGTTTTATTGATGCCATTAATTGAACAAAGCCAAACATACATGTGAAATGTGGTTCTAAAACCCGTCTTTGAAAATGCGTTTTTCACAATTGCATGTCCACTTGGTGTGATTTCATTGGACTCTTGACCATGACCCAAATCTATTTTTCCTTGGTGCATTTTGGGCCGTTGGATCTTGATCAACGGCTGAGGCAAAAACCATAGTATTTCACTTGGGCTTCTGAGGAGTAATTTTTTCTGGTTTTTCATATTGTTGCTACTCTCTCTCTCTCTCTGAGGCGATTTTCTTCCTGTGTTCTTCGAGGGTTTAATTCGATTCTTGAGTTGTATTAATTTTGGTTTGGTATTGTGAATTAGGACTGAGCATGAAGTTTTGTGTGTAGTTTTGGGTTGTGTTCAGTGTTTTAGGTTTCATTTGGGACTCCAAATGAAACCGGTAAATTTGCACTATTTTTTGCTGTGAAGTTTCTGATTCTTGTATAGTATAGGTTGATTTTGGGAGATTCGTTTGTGGATCGATGACCGTGTGTTCTGTTGCGGTCTGAGTTGGCTATAATGGTCCTTAAACTCTCTCTTGGAAGGTTCTTTGCATAGTGATGGTCTCATTTTACTTCTGAGTCCCTCAGATTAGGCTTTGCTGAACTAGATCAACAATTTCTGGTGTTATTCATTTTTCTGCATCGTGTGTATTTTCTCTTTTTGTTGCTGTTGCGGTTTAATTTGGGTAAAATTCCCAACAATACCACATCGGAAGCACATCTCAATGAATAATAATGTACTCACTTGCAATTTTGATCTCGTGAATTGTAGTCGTGTTAGTCAAATAAAGAGTCATCAGAGGAGTGAAGTTACTCATTTCTGGCGAGGCTTTCAAAACAAACACACGATATGCCATGGTTCAGCAGTTTTGGTGACACGAGGTTTTTTTAAGTTTGGCATGATTATGGCCCTTCCAAAATGACTTGAACTGTGTGCATGAATTTTCAGAAAGAAGCATTTGAAAAAAGAAACGTGTTCAGTAAAAAGAGAGACAAAAGGAAAGGAGTATAACTAATTTCAATTATAGTGACATTGGTACAAAGATAACACAACTAATTTCATGGCAAGTGCCCAAGCGATATCAACTTGTGAGAGTCGCTTCAAGAAGTTCACCATCACGAAGATGAAGATACCAATCATCAGATCGTGTGATTGAGAGCTCCGATTTGTTCCCTGCTTTTAAATGGTTTTGATGTCTAGTGCTCACAATTCGTAAAGACATTACCTGTTTAAGGACAAAATTAGGAAGCTTGAATATGTGATTATCAAATTCCTAATGTCAAGAAGGAGCGGAAATTGACAAGATCTTCCATGCTAAAATATAGGTTGAGTTTCTTATGAACCTCAAATAAAGGATGTTGAAATACTGAATTCTGAACCAACTGTATTTCTCTGTGCAAGTAGTACAAAAGCAATGGTTTGTAGTAACATATGAAGAATCATCATTTCATATATATTGAAATACTAGTTAAGCATTATTTTTTTATTTTTTATACAGGGAGGCGCATCAAGAGAACTTCATCATGAATCCGTGATTGGGTCAAGCACACGATGTAAATTTGATATAGAAGTTTAAGATGTTAAATTGGGCTAAATACATATCATTTAAATATTATCTTCAACATGCTCCCTCACGTCTAGGCAAAATTAATTTCATTCCTAGCAAATTTTAACATGTGCACAATTCATTTAAATGAGTGATTGCAAGACTTAAATCATAGACTTTTTTCTGCTCTATATCATAATAAGATTTGTGGTTCTATCTTAAAAAGTCAATCTTTTTAAAGTAATAGCTCAAAACCTTATATGTTGGTTGTTTATGCTATATTTTTTCGATGTGGGATTTATCCCGACATGCCCCGCAAGATAGTGATTCGTCTGATCAAATCAATCTTAAAATCCCGAGTTCTCATTTTTAGTCATAATCGGTAGAATTGCTCGTTTGAGCTTAATTCAAGAAACTACATATTTTAACTTTTAGAAGGTAAGTTTGATTCTATATTTAGAAAGTTAAATTCACACTCTATTTTTAATGTGTCATAATTGTAAGCTTCAATGTTCCAATACTTAAAATTGTTGGAATTTGATTTAAAGAGATAAAAATTGGTTAAGTATAAACCATGAAAAATATGAAAAGTGATTTTCGTGTCAATTCGACCAAATATTCGAACTTGATCTAATAGTCAAATTGTGAAAATGAATAGACTAACTTGTTTTACTTGTCGAGTAAATCGTCGTGGCATATTTGAAATCTAAGAACCAATTTCGGATGAATAAGAAATTGTAGTCCAAAGTTGGAGGAAAAAATGAATTTTCAGCACCAAAAACTATCTTTCGAGCGGTAGTCCAGCGTCAAGCGAGGGACAGACTCTCTACTTTTGGCGCTTGAGAGGAGCACGAGCGACAGCAAAAGCTACAACCCTTGGTAAAGATTACTGGATTTTGAAGGGCGTGTCTCTCTATTCACAACCTCTCCCATTCTATTAATAAGACCATTGGGATGTCCTTTACTTCACCTCAATCATAATGCAATCATAGCATAACATAAAAAACATATTTCGCTAGCCGAAATTCTACATAAAAATCAATTGTTCATTTTATTCGAAAGGAGTACAAATGCCATCTTTTTGGTTCGTTGTTCCTGTATTTTAAAGTGCAACAAATACAAGAATGTAATCATTGTATATTGAGAGTTAATTAACATCATCCGAAGGTACTGTTGCGAGGCAAAATCGATTTAAGGATAAAAAGTTCAATTCTTGTCTCCACTTTGCATCCATTTTCTTGGTAACCTTTGTCAATTTTCGTTAGCATTTTAACTTCCATTTCTTTGTTTTTTATTGCTCAATTCCTTGTCGTCACTCTGTCTAATTTTTGGTTGGTAAGTTCAATTTGTTAAAGAAATCACTGGGATCAATTTTACAAACAAACAAAAATTATTCATATTATAATGAAATCAATCAAAAACTGCAAAGGGATCCCGGACTCTATATTTCTACTTTCCAACGTTTTTGGTGTAACTTCAAAAACAAAAATATATGAAGTTACACATAAAATGCCCATTAAAGAGAAATCAACCAAAATTGCATTATAGAAGCGTGCCAATGTCAATTAAAATACACGTATGCAATATTTTCGTAATGCACTATTTCTCATTTTATTATTGTTGATTTTACATTGATGTAGAAGTGGCATAAAAAAGTCTCCTAAAAAACATTATTTATTATAAATTTCTCTATTTTTAATGAGAAGCAAATGCTAATTTGATATCTATTTATAAATATTATTTTATCTGGTCTTCGCAAGAAGGGAATGCATTAGGAGTATTGTTTGATGCAATTGATTAGACAGTAATAAAGTAAAATATTTGTCAATCATTCATCCGATTTAATACACAAATTTATTGTAAATGCACTTGATGAATTGAAACAACTAATAATTACCATAACAATTGATAGAGCGTATCACCAAATACCAACCTTGAAGAGAAGTCAACTTGTCTCTAGTGATGGCAACGGGACGGGGGGCGAGGCGAGGGTCTGCCCCATTTTTTTTTTTATTTCCCTTTAATTAATATTATTATTTTTAGTCAACTAATTTTTTTCCCCTTCACGGGACAGGTTCGGGGCGGGGCTCGCCTCCCCGCCCCGCCAACCCGTTCGGGGGTGGATTTTTTGCCCCATTCGGGGTGGGGTGGGGTGAAAAAAATTGCCATAACTACTTGTCTCTCATCAATGTTCTAACTATTTACAAGGTACATAATTTTGGTCACTTTCAACTGAATTATGGGAATGGTGCAAGTACATTTTCTATGCAAATAAGATACCATTTGGAAGTTTATCAAGTTGAAATTCTACACGTTTTACGGATCTCAATTTGGACATTGCTATAGAAAATTATGTTCGATTTTCTCAAAATTGATCAGTTGTCTACTTTGTAATTGAAGAAGTTTCCATCTTTTAATCCTTTTAGAGAGTTCCAAGGAGATTCAATCATTTTTAGGTCAACATGCACGAATTTATCACTTAGAATTCGTTTGCCTTAATGTAGTTTGATCTTGAAAATGGTAAAAGTATGCATATGGTTAGATGGACGTTTTAACCTACAAATACTCTTTTAATTGCAGTAAAATTCAAATTTGAAGTGTATTCTTATATACTGGGCATTTGACATGTTAAGAAGAATGAATTCTTCGTGTTTCTCACTCTTATTTTCTAGAGGATTTCTTCGAGTGGTGAGTTTGATCTTTGAAACATTTCCTACCCTTAGAAGGATTCTTTTGACAAGTTACATTGATTGTTATGTTTTTGTTACCTCTTAATTTTTTTATTTATTTTTTGTTGACGTAGGAATCCGCAACCGCTACTCGTGAGTGCACATTGGGTAAATCTTGCTCCATGTGCAGTAGCCCGCAAAACCATACATGAGAGATAAACCACACCTGGCAAGCCCAGTGCGACGGGCTTGACGGGGGATTCGAACTCGTGACTTTCGGTCTCCGCGTTCACCTGCTCCACCAACTCGACCACCCCCGAAGAGGTAAGTTACCTCTTAGTTTCATCCCACATTAGAGAGGTTCTATTGTAAAAATGATCAAACTATATATGTTCCTATTTGGTAGGATTTAAAATCAAATTTTTAATAGATTTTGATAAAATTTGATTAAATATATGATTGAAAAGTTTTGGATCTCATACTTTGATTTAGATTAAATTTTGAATTTTAATTTCAATCAAATATGGCATATTAAATAAAGATGAATTTAGACCTTAGATTTTTTAAATCACTGTGTGATTTATTTCCGGAATATGGGGTCAATTCTAAGAAAAAAATGTCTGGCGTGCAAATAGTCAACAATTGGGGTGGGGGTGGAAGGGCCCGTTAAATTCCAAAAATCTCCTCATCCAATCTTCAATAATCCTGAAAATCAAAGCATCAGGCCGACAACATGAAAGGTTATTATAGTAACTATACTACCTGTAATTATAAACAGAAGTAGTGAATTGGTTTCAAGAGAAAGCAAAAATTAATTACTGACTATTGCATGCTTTGGCGGGATTTCTGACTTTTTAAAGCTCTCTAATCCTACTTTTTCCATCTTGATTAATGTTCAAATACACAATTAAAGAAAAATAATTTATATTCGTTATTCTTTTTTCGGCATTTGAATGGTGAAAAATCAGAGCTTGATTTTACTGATTTTATACTCCACCATCAGTCAATGACAGGACAACTCCCCTCTTTCTCTTCTGAACAAAGTTTCCTTCATTTTACTTGCACTTCAAGCTGCTCACCACCAAAGATCCATTTTTAGGTACTATATGTAAAATTGCTTCTTGTTCTTTTTTTTTTTTTTTTCACGTGATTTTAGCATTTTTGTTAATTTTTTATTTTTATTTTTTTGGAAAATGGGGTGTTTATGATGTGTGAGCTCGTCGAACTGTGAAAGGATACTGACATTCCACTGTAAGAGTAGCTGGTGACGTGTGAATGCTTTTTAGCTGTGCGAATACTTTTTTTTTTTTAACGTCTTAGGAAAATAAAAACAGTGTCCGTATGGCATTATTGCTACTGTAGTTTAGCTTTTTGTTTAATTTTTCTTTAACATTTTTGGGATTACGAGAATCCCATTTTCAGATTCTTGCTTTAGGTTTCAAGAAAGAGTCTTTTCTTAAATTTTGTTAGAATTTTTTGGTTCTGGGTCCAAGAATATCTAGGAACAATTTGTGGGGTTTCTGCGTTTTTTTTTTTTCCTTAAATGGCGTTGCATAAAGTTTTTTCTTTATCTTATGGTATCGATTAGGAAGTGCATCACGGAGTATTGGCTGATCTTTTCACTCATTCTCGTGAATTCGAGAAAAGGTATTTTCTGTTAGCTCAATTTGTCCTCAGATTTTATTTATTTATTTTTTTCCTGATATAGGTTTTTATTTATGTACATCTCAAGATCTGGGTTTTCCTTTTCGCTAATGCAACTGGAAACGCAATTTCCTTCTGATCTATTTCTGAGATTGCTGAATTGAAGTGTATTAGTCAACGGGATTCTAATGTTTGAACTTGAAATAAGACGTTATGATAGGCTCAGGCATTGATTAGATCACTTTAACCATCTAATGTTTATGGAACTGCTTAATTGAAGCAGTTAGAAATGTGCGTACAGTATTTCCTTTACAATTTTCTAATATTTTTTCATTTGTTGATTGTAATGGTTTATTATGGATTGCAGGACGTGAAGATTGTAGTGATGGCATTGTTTTGATGCACGTCTGTACGGTACGGGTAGCAACTGATGCTTAGGTATGTGGTGGCATAATGTCGAGAATCACAAAATGGAAGCTTGAGAAGACTAAAGTGAAAGCTGTTTTTCGGCTCCAATTTCATGCCGCAGACGTAAGATTCTCTTTGACTGCTCTTTCTAAGACTTCCCTATAATTTAAGATGTATCAACTCAATTAGGACATTGATTTGTTTTGCGTGTTGGATGCTACAATCTAAGTGAATGATTAAGAATGTTCTCTTTTATATCCTAAAATGAAAACCTGGTACTTGGCAGCCCTTAGACAAAGGAAGTAGTACGGTGTTCAACGTGTTAATCGACTTTTCAGTCTTCACAGCATGAGCACTAATACTCGGGATGCTTAATGAAATTTCAGGAACTTTATAAATTTCATTCACAAGAAGGAAGTTTACACTCAATGCTGAGCCAGCCTGAGAGAACCACATATGTAATACTGATATACATAACAATATGCTATTTTATACCAATCTGAACCAGAACCTGCCAAGATATGTGTTTGGGTGGGCTTATAGGCTTGCTTAGTTTACTTGTGAGTAAGCTTATAAGCTCAAATAAGCATACCCATACATAATTTTGCTCTCTATAATTTTAGGTAACATAATGTTACTGATTGTTAATCACAAATTCACAGTATCAAAGTTTAATCCCGATTCACAAAATGCCTTTTCAATATTTAGTTCCACATCAACTCCATTCTCCTTTTGACATTGTGAACCTGCAAAGAAATTGAACTTCCCAAGTTTCAATGTTGACGAAAACTAATAATCTTACTAATCATGTTATGTAATATGGGTTGTGCTTGATGCAATCATCTTTAAATGCTTCATTTTTTTGTTGTTAAGAAGAAATGCTACTATTACATACTTACGTGCAGTTAAAAGCATGCCCTGGTTTTGGAATCGTCAATAAGAATAATTTTAATTTTTTTTGTTTGTATCTCCTTATTTTCTTTATTTATAACCAATTTTGTGAATATTGTAGGAATTGTATTCAATTAGTCTTTGAAAATAATCATTTGCTAGTGCTTGTTCATTAGACATCTATGAGGATAGTTGTCATTTGATTGGATAAAATTGTGGGGATGGACCAAATAAGCCAACTTTAATTCAAGTTTCAAATAGTTTTGCTGTGGTTGGTGCAGGATCAAATTGTACATATGAAGGAGTTTTGATCCCCGTTTTTCTTCAAACTCATTTTCAACCACACAATTTTTAGATAAAATAATTTGGACGTAAATCCGAAAAAATTTCCTACTTTTTAACCTCATTTTTTCTCAAAAAATCACTATTACATAACTCATTTGTACACAAAATGGGGCTCAAACATAGCCTAAATATTATTTTAAGAAATCCCATAATACTAGGAGGTTTAGCGTGAGAAACACTTGACAATGCAAGTATCTATCAGGTCAATTAGAGTTGCAATATTTACATATGAAAAGAGTGGGAGTACTGTGTTTACATATGATAAAACAGTAATTTAGACAAACTATATAAAAAACATGCTTGACTGTGTTTAAAAGTTACTTTTCTAGAAAGTAATTTAAGATTTTCTTTAGAAAAATAACTTTCAAAATCAGCATTTGACTTACCAGTAAGTGCAACCAAACATGCTCAAGGTGTTTAGTGATTATGGGAATTTTATTACTAGTTTCTTAGTTAGTTGATGGTGAAGGGGTTGATATTATGAAATGTAGAATTACTTGTGCAAATGCAAACCTATTGTATCTACAATGACTAACAACAGGATTGTTCACATTTGGATTTGCAGGTTCCACAAAGTGGATGGGATAAATTATTTATATCATTTATCTCTGCTGATTCTGGAAAGGTAACAGCAAAGACGACCAAAGCTAGCGTGAGAAATGGAACATGTAAATGGGCAGATCCTATTTATGAAACTACAAAGCTTCTTCAAAACTCCAAAAGTAAACAATATGACGAGAAGCTTTGCAAACTTGTTGTGGCCATGGTAGTGTTTATATCTTGACTACGATGTCGCATTTGAACCATTTCCATTGTTTCTGGAGCTTCTGGCTGTAAAATTTTGAACAAGATAGATAAACAAAAAGTAATAAGGGATTCAATGGCTACATACAAGGGTGTGCGTGGAATGTAAATATTTTATGGATATTTGACATATCTAACCTCATGTTTTCTTTGCTAAAACATTCTGAATAGCCAACAATGTAAATCTCTTTCCCATCCCGTTAATTTTAGTTAATTATTGGTAATTTTCTTGTACCATCTCCTCCCTGAGATACAGAATTCTTTAAGTGCTGAAAGCAAAATTCATGGCCTAACCTAACAAGACCGTCTGAACACCTAAAATGTGTCTATTTTCTTTCTTTCGCGCGCATATTACAAAAGAATGAAACGATTAAATGCCAGCATTAGATTATTATTTCCTGTTATATGTTTGTTCATTTTGCTAATAAGATTGATGCTACTGCTTGACTGAATGGTTTTCCTTTTTTCGTGTCTTGGATTAAGTTTTTAGCTTTTCAATTCTTTTTAACTTCACTCAACTTTGCATTTGGACTCAATTTCTTTGATTTCAGGGTACTTCACGGGCTAGCATTCTTGGTGAGTCTATTATCAATCTTGCTGATTATGCTGATGCAATGCGGCCTTGTGCCACTGCACTTCCACTTCAAGGATGCAACTTTGGAACTATATTACATGTAAGGGGAAATTGAAGTCTGCCAAAACATTTTTTGTTGTATATTTTATTACGTCATGCAAGCCACTTGAATGCCCCATTAGAACTACTCATAACAAGAATTTCCAACACCAAAAAAATATGTACTCTTATTTAATCTTCAGATGCTACGTTCATATTGTTTCCATTCCTATTCTTTTCAAGTTAGTAGATTTTGAACTTGGTGCAAAGTGATCTTCCCTGGGCCATGTTAATATATTATGAAAACTGAGGAGCTAGAAGTGACCATTTGTAATAGTCTTATGGAGCTTACAAAGACATTATTTAGAAGATCAAGGAATCTTCACATTAATCTACAATTCTATCTGGTTCCTTGGTGTGTGTGTAGTATTTTTCGTAACTAAAACCATAAAATTCAGCATAATTTCATTATTATAAAAAAAATCATTAAAACAAAAGCATGACAATAAATATTAAAATAAAACGCTAAATCATTTTATCATAATCCTTAACATTTCCAGCTTCATTTGCTTCAATATCATCACCATCAACTTCTTCATTATCATTAAAACTCACATTCTCGAACTCAGGCTCATCTAATGATGGATTAACAATCTCAAGCATTCTTACACTTTCAAGAATATCAAATGAGTCTTCGGCAATGTCAATTAATTTAAAACTTTAGCTGTCAATTATTTCATACTATGCCCCTGTTTAGTAGGAATTAAAATCAGATTTTTAGTAGATTTTAATAAAAATAGATACTATATATAGTTGAAAAGTTGTGGATCTCATGAAATGTGGTTAGAATTACTTATTGACTTTGATTTAGATTTTAATCCCTATTAAACTGGAGCTATATCTATTTCCAATAATAATTTTAAACTATGTAATTATCTATTTATTTAAAACACATTTACTTTCTTTGAAATTGTTAATTATTAAATATTAAATATGTTCAATAAGTTATTAATAATAACAATGTTATCTATTAAGCCCCTGTTTGAAAAAAAAAAAAATTTGGAAGATTGAGTTTTTGAATAGTAATTTTTGGGAGAATATGTGGTTAAAAAATAAGAAAAGACTTTGGGTTTACATAAAGAATATTTTGTTGTGAGAATGTGTGGTTGAAAATGAGTATAAGAAAAAAAGAATGAGAAAGAATGTGGGAGAATGGTTGTCAAACAAAGACTAAGAAAAAAATTGTCATTTAATGTCAATAATATGAGTTTTAAAATAGTTAAAAACCAATAAAACTCTTTTTCAAAGTGTCATAATGTGTCAGATACGTATTGAAAATTTTAAAAAATAAAATAATTGAAAACACATCCAGTACGTATTAGAGTATGTCCAAGCGTATCCAAGTTTGGATACGTATCGAATACGGGTACGCAGTAAGTTTACACGTATCCGTGCTTCTTGGGGTAGAAGTCCATTAGCTGGTAATCTCACCCTAGGAGAACATCCTTTTCCATGTAAGGAGCAATGGCTAACATAACTTGATGTCTGCATATTAAACTCAGTTCTATTACTAAAAAATTGAAGATAGATGATGAGATGCGAACACTTGACTAAAATACCGATTTTATGAGATGCTGATGCTTGACAAGAATACACACTGTTGTCATTCATAGCTTGTCCTCGCTGGTAGTTTAGCACATGTATATCCACATTTTTTATTTATTTATTTATTTTTTTTTATTTTTTTGCAGTGGAGTGATTCTCTCTCTTTTTAATTTTCAGTAATTTGCGCTGTACATTCACTTGTGATTATTGTATGAAGTTGTTTAATTTGCTTTATTTAATATTTTCATTGACTGCATCTTTATGTTCCCAGGTTACGGTTCAGCTCTTAACCTCAAAGACCGGATTTAGGTACACATAATTGCTCTTAATGCTAACCTTGGTTTAGGATACATTAATTAAACTTGAGAGTTTTATTTGCTTTCAGGGAGTTTGAGCAGCAGAGAGAACAAATAGAGAGAGGGTTGCAAGCAGGAGTTGATGGCCAGCATGGAGATAGTGGTACTGGCAAAATATCACGTACGGAAGAAAACTCCATTGATCATATGGATAAGGTCTGACTATTTCTTTGCTTCTGCCCTTGGCAACTGTTGTGTATGTGATTATTTCTTCTTATTCTTAATTTTTTCCATTTACATAGACTTACTTATTAGTATGTTCCAACAGGTTTATAAACCAGGTTAAGAAATATTTGTGGATTAATAATGCTCTGTTGTGGAGAATGTGATCTCTGGTGCCTTTGTTTTTTACTATATGTGTTCGACGACTTTTCTAGAAATGTGTTAGTGGAAATATGAAGTGATAAGTATGAATGGACATGGCCTCGCTCTGTAGTGATTGGAATTTTCTGTTTATATTCTTTACCTGCAGGAAGAAGGAATAATTAGTTTGAGATCAGATGCTAAAGAGCTCTCCTCAGTTGAGGAAGACGTCAGCCTGAATGAAGAATATGCAGACTCAGGTGTTGGATTTAATGGTTCATCCAATACTTCAGAAAGTTTATATGTTGAAAAACATGAGACTTCCAGCATGCATGAAATTGATAGCCTCAAAAGCATGGTATCTGATGATTTGAATGGGGTTTCCTGTTGTCAAGGTATGCATACTGAAAAAGGAGATCCATCTGATCATCGAACAATGACCCAAGGGAGTAGTGATTCGGCTCCCAGGCGGAGTTTAAACTATTCCATGGATAACGAGTTGGCAATGGCCCATGAGGAGAATAATGGACTTAGCAAAGGCTTGGATTTGGCTGAATCTTCTGTTTTGGAACTTAAGATGGAGGTCAGCTCCTTGCAAAGCCTAGCTGATGAATTGGGTACTGAAACCCAGAAGTTCTCCGACATCATTGTCGCCGAGAAATCTTCAGTTGAAGAATTGACAAAAGAGGTCTCTATCATGAAATCGGAATGCTTGCGATTCAAGGAAGATATAGAGAGGTATAAATATTTGAAATTTAGCCCTCAAATTACCATTAAGCAAACCAGCGCCAATCAGGATAATCACCTACTCCAGAACATTCAGGTCAAGTGGTCAAAGAAGATATCAGTAGTGGAGGACATGTTAAGTGAACTCCAAAACAAAGCATATCTTAGCTTCCATGAAAGTGATAGTGGATTTATTTATTCCGAGTTGGAAGCAGTGCTAGCTATTCTTCGGGATATTAAACGCGGAAATGGTGAAACAGTTCAAAATGGTGAAAAGTATTTATCTGCCAGTAGGGTTTGTTTGGACTCATTTCAGCCTGAAAGTATTCTTCATCATTTCAGTGTTCCGCCTCTAGTGTCTCAAGTACCCAACTCTATAGGTGTTAATGATACTATGAAAGGTCAAATTTTAGATCTCGTAAGGGAGTTGGACGAGTCTAAAGTCGAAAGGGAAGTTCTTCTGAGAAAAATGAATCAGATGGAATGCTATTATGAAGCCCTTATTCAGGAGCTGGAGGAAAATCAGAAGCGAATGATAGGAGAGTTACAGAGTCTCAGAAATGATTATTCTACTTGCCTGTACACTATATCTGCCGACAGAGCTGAAATCGAATCAATGCGTCAAGATATGAATAGTCAGGTGTTACGATTTGCAGATGAGAGACGTGGTTTGGATGCCCTTAATAAGGAGCTTGAAAAACGGGCTGCTACTTCCGAAGCAGCTCTCAGAAGAGCCCGATTAAATTACTCAATTGCAGTGGATAAATTACAGAAGGACCTTGAGCTGCTTTCTTCTCAGGTTGTGTCCATGTTTGAGACTAATGAGAATATCATTAAGCAGGCTTTTCCAGAATCTCCCCCACCATGTTTGCAAGGACGCCCGAAAATATTGCAGAGTCAGGGGGATTGTGATGATAAAAAATTGTTGCAATCTCAGAATCAAAATTTGGGTTCAGGGAAACAACCAGTAGGTGGAGATATCCTTTTAGAGGAGTTGAAGAGATCCCTCTACTTGCAGGAAGGGCTTTATCAAAAGGTAGAAGAAGAGCTCGGTGAAATGCATTTTGTGAACTTAAACTTGGACATATATTCAAAAACTTTGCAAGAAACGCTGCTTATAGCAAATGCAGACTTTAACATGATAAATGGAAAAATTTATGAACTTGCAGAGGAGTTAGGGCTTTCAAATGCTGTCAAAAATCAGTTGACGGGAAGGTTGCAGAAGGCCATGGATGATATTCAAACTCTTACCAAGTACAAATCTAGTTGCATTGCCCAGTGCAGTGATATGGCTCTGCGAAATCAAATTTTAGAAGATAAATTAGAAAGTATATCCAAGGAAAATTATCTTCTTGCGCAGAAGCTGACAGACTGTGAAGAACTTGTAACTGAATACAAAAGTTACCAAAGCAAATTTGAGAAATGTTTGGGAGAGAATGCAGAGCTGTCACTACTGTTTGAACAGGAGGCATCAGAAAATGTGAATCTTCAAAATGAAATCTCTCTTTTAAAGGAAAATTTGAGGATGCTTAAAGTTGAATCAGATGAATTGGCTTCTATAAAAAATCTTCTGGAAAATATCAGCTTTGTAAAAGAAGAGTTGGCTATCCCGTTGTCATCATACAATAAACAATTTTGTGGATTGGCTTTTTTTGGTAACTCTCAATGTGTCGATTTTCAGTTCACAGATTTGAAAGATTCCATCTTGCAGTTAGAAGAAATCCTGCGTAATGCACGTGGCTACATACTTCAATTGCTGGAGGAGAAGAAAAATCTAGAAAGTGAAAGAGTCAACACTGAGATGTCCTTGAGCACTGCCAGGTCAGAAATTCTGGCAGTGAAGCAGAAATTCAAAAGTGAGATGCAGGATATGGCAGCTAAACTAGATATATCAAATGCCCTTGTGGATAACCTTCAAGTTCAATTTGAATCTGTTGCTGACAAATTCCACCTTACTTCTGAAATTGAAGAAAGGTCTGCATGGCAGAACAGAGAACTTTTGGACTATCTAGCTCTATTACAAGATCAGATGCAGGAACTGATGTCTACAAATGGTCACATTGCTCGAGAAATGTCAGGCTTGGAAACACTGGCTGGGGAACTCGGGAGCAATAAATCGACCATTGCAGAGCTAATAAAAGATAAGCAAGACCTCATGGTCTCCTTGCAGGATAAAACTGGTGAATCTATCAAGCTTGCATCTGAGATTAGTTGTCTGAAAGAAAATTTGAAAAATTTGCGCAACGAGTTACAAATTGAAGATGGTTTCAAAGATGAACTAGAGAGAAAAATCCGAGATCTTATGTCTCAGTTGAACAAGGAGCGTGACAAAGTGATCAATTTTGAAGAGCAAAAAACTGAACTCACGTACTTCAGGCAAGTGGCATCAGATCTTGAAATGGAAAAATCAAGACTTTGTCACCTTTTGGAGCAGCAAAATGGGCTCATGGAAAAGCTTCAAAAAAGTTCGTCTCATACAACTGATCTTGAAAGTCATTTATTTGAAATGCAAGATTACGCAATTGCTGCAGATGTTAAACTTGCTTATTTCACAAACCAATATGAAACCGTACTTGAGGAACATGTGCAGAAATTTGAAGGTGACATGCAGGATATGGCTGCTAAACTAGTAGAGTCTAATGCCCTTGTGGACAAACTTCATGTTCAAATCGAATCTGTCGCTGATAAATTCCACCTCGCTTATGAAATTGAAGAAAAGTCTGCTCAGCAGAACAGAGAACTTTTGGCTGATCTTGCTCTTTTACAAGATCAGATGCAGGAATTGACGTCTAAAAATGGTCACATAGCTGAAGATATGTTAGGCTTGGACGCTTTGGCTGAGGAACTCGGGAGGAATAATTCAACCATTACAGAGCTAATAAAAGATAAGAAAGACCTCATGGTGTCCTTACAAAATAAAACTGGGGAATCTATCAAGCTTGCTTCTGAGATTAGTTGTCTAAAGGAAAATCTGAGAAATGTGCATGAAGAGCTACGTGTTGAAAAGGGCTTCAAAGATGAACTAGAGGGGAAAATCGGAGATCTTACGGCTCAGTTAAACAAGGAGCACGACGGAGTGTTCAATTTTGAACAGCAAAAAACTGAACTGACTCACATCAGGCAAGTAGCATCAGATCTTGAATTGGAGAAATCAAGACTTTCTCACCATTTGGCGCAGCAAAATGAGTTTATGGAAAGGCTTCGGAAAAGTTCTTCTTGTACAGATGATCTCGAAAGTCAGTTATTTAAAATGCAAGAGAACTCAACTGCTGCAGATGTTAAACTTGCTTATGTCACAAATCAATATGTATCCCTACTTCAGGAACTTGTGCAGCAACTCAAGTCTTCAGATGGGTGCCTCTTGGAGCTTCAGAAAAGGTATCATGATATGGAGGCTATGTTGAATCAGCATCTTGCAAGTGAAGCTCATATGACTGAAGAAAATGCTAATTTGTTGGCCAGCCTTAAAACCCTGAGAACAGAATTCGAAGCCTCTGTAGCTCAAAACAAGCTTCTTTCAGATTCTAACAATGATATCAAGTATCAACTTGAAGAGTACAAAAGGAAGTTGACAATGATGGAAACCAGTTTTTCCAAGGATAATTTACAAGCTGTTATGGTAGAACAGCTGAAAGACACTTTGGCCAAGGCTGAAGAGGATATCCATCACTTGACATTCTTGAAAGGGGAATTGGAAATATTGTCGATAGTACTCAAAGGCAAAGTGGATGAACAGTATGCTTATATGACTTCACTCGAAGATAATAGAGATGAACTCTTGATGCTTCAGTCCCATTGTAACAAGCTCTCCCATAAGCTTTCTGAACAGGTTATGAAGACTGAAGAATTTAAGAACTTATCCATCCATTTGAAGGAACTCAGAGACAAAGCTGAATGTTCATCCCATGCTTGTGAAAAAAAAGAACCTGAAGGACCACCTGTTATGCAAGATTCCTTGAGAGTGGCATTCATCAAAGAACAGTATGAGACTAAAATCCAAGAACTGAAGCAGAAGCTTTCTATATCCAAAAAGCATGGTGAAGAGATGCTTATGAAATTGCAAGATTCCATCGATGAAATTGAAAATAGGAAAAAGTCGGAAGCTGTGAACTTAAAGAGGAACAATGAGCTATCACTCAAACTCTTGGAATTGGAAGCAGAATTGCAGTCTGTACTTGCAGAAAAGCGTGAAAAAGTCAACGCTTATGATCGCGTAAATGCAGAATTTGAATGTGTAGCTCTGAGCCTTGAATGTTGCAAGGAAGAAAAAGAAAAGCTTGAAGCTTCTTTCAGAGAATGTGAGAGGGAAAAATCTCAACTTGTGGTTGAACTTGCCTCAATAAAAGAACAAGTGGAGAAATTCAGATCTTCCAGCAGTTTTGAAAAGGCTGAAAATGATGAGGTGGCTGAAGCGCTCAATGAGTTATCTAGAAACTCTTCCCCAAATTTCTTGTGTTCAACGGGCTCAAAAGAATTGCTCACTACTCAGGTAGCAACTTACTGAAATAAGTTTTTACCACTTGCTCTACAATATATGTCATGCACAAAGTAGTATTGATCTTGAGAACTATAATGCATGCCCAAGTAGAAGTTTTTCGACTTGAGGTAATGAAGCAATAGAATGGAGTTTATAAATGTTAATTAGTCTCGAGTCAAACAGTGACCTCCATGGAAAGAAAAAAGCTTTTTTTGGTAATTTAGAACTTAATTATTGATGTTCTATTGTTGCCATATATTCCTTCAACGTGATAAATATTTTGTGACTAAAAAAGTCATCTGCTATTATTTAACAGGATGCTGCATCCAAAGGCATGCATGGGATTCCTGAGGTACTTGTTGGAGGTGAATTCCCGCAGAGCAATGGAAAGAGTTTAGATGTCAATAGCGATCATTTGGCAACCAAAAGACTGAAGTCTAGCATGAAGCAGTTGCATGAAGAGGTATTTCTTCCTATCAAATCATAAATTACCGATACCACATTGTTACGCTAAAATTGCTGAGGATCTGTCCAATACTATTCTTGTCTTTTGCCTGCAGCTGGAAAGGATGAAAACCGGAAATACTCACATTCCCAAAGATCGTGATTTTGATTTTCAAGTTCCACAAGAAGAACTTGTGCAATTACACAGGGTGAGCTTTCTGTCTCATGGAATTTAAAGTTATATTGCCTACAAAGTCTCATCTCCATTTCTTAATATTTCTTTGGAAGGTAAATAAAGAGCTCAGGAGCATGTTTCCTTTGTTCGACGAAATCTCAATTAGTGGGAATGCATTAGAAAGAGTACTTGCATTGGAAATCGAGCTTGCTGAATCATTGAAGGCAAAAAATAAATCAAATGTCCATTCCCAGAGGTAGGTCCTTCACCAGAAAAGTTGGAATTTCATAGTGCTTTCGATGAATAAAGATTTTCCATTACAAGTCGTAAATTAGAATTTACCATTTATCCTTTGCTCCATATTTTAGTTCTTTTTTGAAACAACATGGCGGCGAGGAAGCTGTGTTCAAAAGCTTCAGAGACATCAATTACCTGATCAAACAAATGTTAGAAATCAAAGGAAGGCATGCAGCTGTGGAAGCTGAATTGAGAGAAATGCATGATAGGAACTCTCAACTAAGCCTCCAGTTTGCTGAGGTTGAAGGTGAGAAACAGAAACTCAAGATGATGCTAAAAAACGCTCGTGCATCAAGAAAGCTCGTAATCCCAAGTCGGTCCTCGTCTCTAGATCACCCTTCTTACGGGTGAACTAAGCCCCCGGATAAATCTTTAGAATATGTTATATTTGACTCGTGAGGTTCGATAGCTAAATGCAGTTCTCTGTAATGTAAATAAAAATGAGGTGGCCATACATTTTTACCAGGGTAAAAGGGCGGCTTAGATTTATGTAATTTAAAAAATCCTTTTTTACCTTCCAGTCTTTTGCCCCTTTTACTTTGGCAAGTATTCTCGCTTCTCTTTGTTGTAACTATGTATAGATAATCGATTGGTTCAATATATCATTCCTGTCTTGAAATAAGATTGTTGGACTTGAAATTAGATTCAAATTTATAAATTTGAAATGTTTTTCGATGATTTTTAAAATTTGAAAACACACGAGTTCGACCCTTTATTTATATGCATCAAAACAAAATCTAATACAAGTTCTGAATTTTGTTATACATACAAAAGAGAGCATATATATCAGTGACAAGTTCTGCATCATCTCTTCTCAAGAAATCCTTCAGAAATTTTACAAACCAATACGCTTTGATTTTGCTCCTTTTTCTATTGAGTTCTTGGGCATCAACAATGTCAAAGCACTGAATCTATTAACAGGTAAACTTGGCGTCTCTACTTTGAATCTATTAACAAGTGCGACATTCCTAAATTCTAATGCAAACATTTCGGGAAGCACAAATTTGTTAAGTAGCTTACAAGATAGAGCACGAACATCCGCCTTTCTTCATGGCATCATCCTTTAGTTTATCTGTGCATACAAAGTGAGATAACTATTAACAGGAGAAATAGAGCGAGAAGTCATAAGGAATAAAGAGGAACAAGGTTGCCAATAAGAAAAGGACTTGAAACATAATGGCGATAGGGAAGATTGGTTAATAGTGCTTGACAATATTAATGAAGAAAAGTTCACTAAAATCTCGATTATTATACTGTCTAATCCTACCTAGCACTATGTACCAAAGGCATAGTAACAATGCAAATAGGTAGGGCAAGCAATCGAAAATGCTTCTTGTACATAACTATTTACTTAATATTTTACTTAATGATGAGGTGTCAAATTGTAAGTGAGGAAGTTATTTGATTTATAAGATTTTGATCCAACTAAATCTAGCCACGTCATTTGTTGATAAATCATAATATAAGTTATGTATATGTAGCACAACCGGGAAGCCATTTATCTAAAATCATTGTGTGTATATGCGTTCGGGCGATGCTTTTGTTCAAATACATAGAATTAACTCAACGTATTGTGTTGTGAATTACCAGTATTTTTGTAAGGAAGAGGAGGACGCACAACAACATGCATAGTGATTACACCTCCAGGAACTTCAGTGAGTGGCAATCGTGATTCCCTAAGTGTTCTGTTATTTTCCAGAATCATTCCCGCGTTAATAAGCTTTAAATCATTTATGGATTTTGGCCCATTTTCTTTGTCTGCAGTATGAATGATCTCTGTGAGGATATAACGCATCAACATATAAACCAAAGAAAATAACGCCACAATAATTACACTACAGAAATGCTAAAAGTAAAAAGGATACAGGTAATAGCTCAGTAAATACTGTAAACACTACGTTTTCTTTCATTTGTGCCTTCATTATAATCCTTAAGCTTATCGGATCATCATAACTTGAAAGAATGCAAAAGGAGCCTTGTTCTAACCAAACAGTTGCTAAATCGATGAAATTTTCCGATCAACGGAAACATGTTCTGTGAGAAAAACAAAACTTCTAAGAATCATTTTGCTTCTCTTGTAAGCTAAGATATAAGAACTATAAGAAAATAGAAAGTGAATCCCTCAAGTTATTGACTAAGAAACTTAAACATTTGAAATTATACCTAAAAGACACATAAAGTCCTACCATCGATTGTCAGACTGTGCAGCACCATAGAATATTAAGAAGCTAAAATTTTGTTCAATCCCGAGTACCATACATGTACTTAAAAGGGAATTCATCTAGCAGTTATGTCCTGGACAGGAGAATCTTGATGGAAATGTTGGGAAACAACTAAAACCTTGAAACTGGCCAGCTTAAAATGAAAAATAATTAAAATTTCACACAAAAGAAAAAGGGAACCTAAGAAATGTTTCATGATTACAGTGCACTTAATATTATTATTATTTTTTTTTTTTTTTATAATCGTGAGTGTTCGAACCAGCTTGCACACACCTTGACTAATCCCACGAGGCCTGAAGTTTACGTACTCACCTCAGTGGCCTGAGAAGACTCGAACTGGTGACCATTGGGAGCAAACACAAGGCTTGACCAATATAAATATTATATGATGAATCATAAAGAAATAGCAGGCAATTCGGGTCCCTAATGCTTCCCATTAAAACATGCTAAATGCTAAAATGCCAGCACACAAATAAATCAATTTCCAAAATACGAATCTGAACAATAAAAAAGAATCAGATAATCCTAAAATTCAGACAAAAGCTAAAGAAAACAAATTATGATATATAATCAACACTTGAAAATTTCATACTATATCATAAATCAGTGAAATAAAGAAAAAGTTTAAAACCTTTGGGCCACTGTGAAATTATCTTTTCTTTGAGAAATCCCACAGTTGTACTGGGACTGTATTTGATTGGTCCAATATCACTGCCATCATCAAGCCTGAATTTGAGCTCAACCAATTCTTCCGCAGCCATTAACAATCTTACAACTATAAATAACCTTAATTTCTTGTAAACGCACAAGTCAAATCAATTGCAGCACAACGTTAGACTAAAAAAAAATCCACCCCTTTTCTTGTTCAAGAATATTAAGGCTAAACCTAAACAACCCAGATCAATCAAGAAATACAAAGAAACCCAATCTCCAAAATAAACTTGAATTCCATTTCAGGTACAGATCCTCAAGAACCAGATCAAAACTTACAAGATTTGCAATGAATTTATGAAAAGGGATCAACTTATGAGAGCTTTGGAGTTTGAAAATTCTTTGCACGGAATGGTGATGCGAATGGATTGATAATTGAATACTTGTCAGCTGCAAGAATGAGAATCTTATTGTGCTCTGAATTTTTTATAGACGTGAGGTTATAGAAATAAAAATTTACAAGACTACAAAAATGGAAGGTTTCCAAGTGGGATTCTCTCTCTTGAACCAATCTAAAAAATTATGATTTTTGATAGAGACAGACAGATTTTACTCGTTTGAACAATTGAAACTAAGAAAAATGACTGTATAAATTGCACCATGACAGCTTCATCTTCCTACTAATTGTGTTCAAGACCCTCTACTTTGCAGTATTAAAGGCTAAACTTGAATCTTGGGAAAAGTTGATTGACAAAAGTAATGCTATTTGGTTTCCAATGGTTTTTCAATGGATTCGGTTTAGTTTGCGGTTTGTGTCAATTAGTTTCTCCCAAAAACTAAGACCAAATCCATGAAAAAAAAAAAAAAAAACCATTTTTCAATGCGGCCATGTCTTAAAAAATCTGAAGTTCAAATATTTACTGATGTACTAACTCTTTCTTTTTTATATAAAAAATCCCAGGGAAATAAAATTTGCATTGCATAGAAAATAGTTTTATATTCATACAAATCTCAAGAGCCTATGAAAAAATACCTTTAACCGTAGTAACAAAAAATAAACATTAAGCTCCCGTTTGGAGCTCTTTTTTTTATTTTTTTTCAAACAAAATCTCATTAATCTACAGTGAAAAATCAATAAAAAAATGCAAAAATTGAACATGATTTGTCAGAATTTAATTCCTCTTTATTGGAACGTTGATAGTGAATGGACACACTTACCTCTCTTTTCTAAGTCTATTGACTTCCGTTCACGTCAATTTTACCACCGTGATGTCAAGGGCACAAATGTAAATTGATGACAATTATGGGTGAAACACTTTTTACAATAGACAAATATGGGGATTGTGGTTATGAGACTGAAACAATAATTTAATACGTGGAGCCACAAAAAATGAAAATGAGATTGAAAATAATGGGGCCAAACAAACGCTAAGAGTAATGTAATTCTTGAATCCTACCTAATTGACACGTCCTATAACTTTTCTTCTTTTATAGGATCTTGAATTTTTTTTATTATACTATCTCCTCAAGTTCCAAAGGATGAATTTGATAAACAATTCCACAATTTTTAGTGTCGTTTTTCAAGTATCTAGACGAAGACCAATATTTAAATTCACACTTTCACAACTAATTTAGATCGATACAATCACTTAGTGAGCTCGACTTTGACTTATCTAGTAGTTTAGAGTTAGGAATCGAGACATTCGTCAATTATACCTTTAAATTGTCATCTCAAGTTTTTAGTCCATGTTTGGTTCAGTTAAAAATATTGATTAAAAATCTTTTCGGGGGTGACCGAGTTGGTGGATCACGATCGATGCCAATAGTAATCAAAATACTCATATTGTTACTAATAATTACGAAGAGATCAAATATCACGAACTAACACTTCATCTGTCGAGTCCGTCGCACCGGGCTTGCCTAGAGCGGTTTACCTCTCCTGTATGATTTACGAGCTACTGAACATGGAGCGAGTTTACATAGTGAGCATTCACAGTGGTCGGGCCTCCGCTCCTTCGAGGTGGTCGGGCCTCCACAGGCAGATAGCGGCGGTGTATTCCTACGTTAAAAAAAAAATTGATTAAAATTTAAATTTAAATTAATATTTAATTTTAACCATATATTTTATAGAATCTACCATTCTAATCACATATTTTATCAAATCAACTGCATATTAAGCTCCAATTTACTAATTAATCAATGAAATAACTTGCAGATCTAGGGGATGGGTTTGGGGCGGGGGAGCTTAGTTATGAATTGGCGTCGGCACGGCCACCGCAAGCCCGGAATGGTTTGCTTCCATACTACCATACATACTGCACCCGGTCCCACCTCCACATTGATCAGACTCCTTCATCACCATTGCTTCTTTCTCATCCGTTCGATTTTCTTCTGTTTTCGTATTCTGTCCGTCAATTTCATGGATCTGATCATCATCATCAACAACAACTTCGTCTTCTGCATGCTCCTCCAGAACGTCGTCGTCAAAGGGGATTAAATTCAGTACAAGCCTCCCATTGAACCTGTGCGCTTCAAAATACTCTTGGCGCTTCACTTTTTCTTCTCTGATAATCAATCTCCCATCACTCGTGGAATACTTTTTCATCACCCACGGCATGTAAGATGGAAAATTTCCAGTGCACGCCGGCCAGGGAATCGGCGGCGGATAAATTTTCTCCGCTGTATCTCGATGCACAATCAGCCGCCGATTGTTTAAGCAAATATTCCGGCCGGCGACATCCGTATCAAGGTCAATTTTCATCTCAACACAACTCTCCACCCCAATGTAATCAACCAATTCTAGATTTGGCATAATAATAAAATAGAGAGTTTGACAGTGGTTGTGCATGGGGGTGGGCTTGTGTATATATATTGATACAAATATACAAATATATATATATATATATATATATATAGGATGGGGGGCAGAATATTGATAAGAGGGGCAATTGGCAATGCCAGCTAATGTTGATCACTGATATTTACAGATTTGGATTTTTAAATTCTTTTTTGAAAAATTATAAATTTGGATAATCTCATTTTACATGGCAAAGTTATCTGCAAAATTGGTGAAAAATCAATTAGTTAAAGTCGGTTCTTAATGATAGAAGGAGATAATTAAGAGGTATTTTTCTTTAATTTCAAAATTTTAATACATAATGAATATGTCGAAAATGTAAACAATTCCAAAATATGTTTTCACAAAAAAAGTTACGATTATTTATCTGACTATTTATAGTTTACAAATTACACAGCAAGAATATTTGTCATTAACAAACATAAATATTAACTGTTAATGCAGAAAGAATTTTTTATATATTAGAAATTAAGGGCATGTTTGAAGTAACTTTTTCGAAATAGGTTTCGTTATGTTTGGTAGAGATTTTTTTAGAATAGTTTTTACTGTTATTTGGCATAGATTATTCAAAACTCATTTTCCCCCAATTTCATTTTCAATCACATATTCTCTCAATAAAATAAATTTGAACGTGCCCATAATTTTCTCTCCAAAAATGTCACATTTCAAAAATTTTATTTTCAAATAATCTAAATCGAACATGACATTTGTAAGAAGTGATTTTTTTGGAGAATGTATAGTTAAAAAACAAAAAAATAAAATAAAAATGTTACGAATTCAAGTATAAAATTATATTATTAAGCCCTTTTTGGTTTAGATTAAACTCCAATTAAAATCTCAAGTCAAAGTCAACAATTAATTTTAACCACACATTTCAATCACATATTTCATCAATTTTTATCAAAATTAACTAAAAATATATTTTTAATCTCCAAACAGAGTCTAAGATAACGTGCAATTAAAAATATGTGAAAAATGAACTGCAGAAAACAAAACCAAACAAGAACTTCGTAAAAGTGATTTTTTTAGAAAATATGTGGTTAAAAAGTAAAAAAATTGTTTTTTTTTTTTTTAAAAAAAAAATTGGTTTTTTTTTTTTTTTTTTTTGAAAGAATGTTTGATTAAAAAATAAATTTAAGGAAAAATAAATTTTAAAAAATCTATACCAAGATAAATGTATCATTTAGGGCTAATTTGAGGTGGGGCGTTGTAAAGGTAAGATATAGTCGAGAATGTTGGCAATCGGTAGCCTTACACGTAGTTGGGTGAATGTTACACATCTGAGTCTGTGTACCACGTGTTATGATGTACAGATACCCACACAGCCTGGGCCATGCAGGGCATGTACAAAAACGTTGCACAGCGCGGCCGTGCCACAGACCGGGCCATGGATAATGGATCATGCCTGACCAAGCCCATGGCTGTTGATTAAGGGCCTGTTTGGCATACGATACATACAAATAATGTTCGTTTAGACTGTGTAATATATTATTTGCCACTTTTTTATATCACTTTTTCGTCACTTCTTTTTATTTTTTGTCACTTTTCTATTTCTTGTCATTTTTTCGAATTTTATCACTTCCAATATATGTTTCGATGTGAAGGTAGCATAGTCCTATGATTATACAATAGCTATGGTCCATCTTGTTGGTTGGGGAATGCTGGTTTCAAGTCCTCGTGTTGCATAGCAATACCAGTTACGGGTGATTTAATATAATAAAAGTTAAAGCTTGTTCTCCTGTTATGATCTTCATTAATTGGATATCAATATGCTGGCTGAGTTGATAGATGATAGTGGGGGTGAACTCATCTAAAGATATCTGACATTTTGATTAGTGTTGTGTCAATGTACTGATTTCAAGATGTTTGATGATGATCAGAGAAAAAAGAACGATTGTTGTGTTATTTTTTATTTTTATTTGTATTGCTATCGCTTTATTGAACTGAATTCAATTGATATTTTATCACTTTTTTTTAATTTTAGTCACTCATTTTAGTATTTATCACTTTTTTTAATTTATCACTTTTTCGAGTATTTGTTACCTTTTTATAATTTCTCTCACTTTTTTTTTTTTATTGTTTACCACTTTTTTCTATCACTTTCTTGAAATTTCTATAACATTTTCTAATGACACTCTTTAACTAAAGTGATGCTATATGCAATTTTTTTAATAAAAAAGTGACAGTTAAACTTTAAAAATTGACATTTTAGAGTATTTGTTACCTTTTTTAAAAAAAAAATTCTATCACTTTTTAATTAAAAAAAATGGCACCTAATTTTACACAGTATTTTTTACTTTCAAAATATTTTCGATATGATTTTTCAAAAGGCCCCTTATTTTAAGGGTATTTTTGTAAGTTGCCCGAAGTAAAAGCCTTACCATACAACCCTAAGTGAGCCAAAAAGCCATTGTTATTAAAATCAAACAAGCTATTTGATTAGTACAACTCAATGCCTACAGATTTAGAGACCAAAATGATCAATAAGAAAACATAGTTTTAAGCCTCATCTATGTAAACAGTTCAAAGTAATAATCTCCAAATGCAAAACCATCTAACAATTTCAACAACAGAAGATATCATAACCCATAAAAAAAAAAGATGGCTCTATTGGTTCTATGTATTACTTGGCAATCTCACTGATCTCCTGGCAAAGACTTTATGATATCTGAATCGCCTGTAAAATCAATAGCAATACAAATCGGACGTCATTCAGTTAACTGTATAGCGGGGTATAAAAAAATTACTTCGAAGTGGGAAAGGAAAAGGTTCTCAAACCTGGATCAACGATGCTGAGGCATGACACTCGGAAATACTTTCCACATGCTGTTCCCAGATCGACATTGTCTAAACATAGTAAATCACATAATTAGTTTTATGAGTAGATGGTAAATTCGAAAAATATTCACATTACAGGTGCTCCTATGATCAAGCAAAAATTATGGCGACAGAATTGTAGGCCGAGTAGGAGGAAGTCAGTTAGATACAGATCAACGATAAGTTTTAAAATGCATCTAATAACATACAACATAATCGTAGTTTGGGAATTAAATTCTGTAATGCATCACTAACATGTAAATTTCAGCTTTACAAATTATTCAAACCTCAATTTATTCAATATGCAATCTGGAAACTTACAGTTCAAACCAGGTGTACTTTTTAAAATAAAAGAATCCGGACTGAAAAGAATCTGTCATTCAAACAAATCTAGACATTCGAAAATTACAACACAAATTCCAAAAAGATAAATAGAAACGACTCCCAGCGGCCTTTCAAAACACGAAAAATATTTGGTAATGGCAAATCAACAAGTTAAAACACTCAAATCATACCACAACCACTTTAAAATTCAAACAACCCCAGATGTAGACATCAAAGTCCATCTAAAATTATAAAAATATATTCGGCTATCACTAAAAAGAGATTCCGTCGATGTAAGAATCTGAGCATGGAGATAACGTTTTGCTTATTTCAGCTTGGTTAATTGTCAATATTCTATCAAAACTTGGTTAATTGTCAATATTCTTTCAGGCATCCCAACAAAAAGACATGTCAATGACACAAATATTAGAACTTTTAATCCAGTATTATGATAATAGAACAATAATTCAATATATAAATTTTTTTTAATATTGATATATGCTAAAAGTTTGAAGACGGTAACAAGAACTTACTTCCATTATAATGATGGACTCCAACTTTAGCAAGCATGGCATAATACTCAATCTCAGACTTTCTCAGGGGTGGGCAGTTGTTTGATATCAAAATCAACTTCCCTGTTATATTAGTTTCCCAAAATTTTAAATCACTATTTCACAATATCCTAAATATAGATTCAATTAATTCGGTGAAAAAAACCTTTGGAGTTTCTAAGGGTTTTGAGGACTGTCTTGTAACCAAGAGTGTATTTGCCACTCTTCATCACCAAAGCCAGCCTGTTGTTTATGCTCTCATGAGTCTTCTTCTGCGTTCCCATTTTCAACAAATTTGTAATTACAATGCTAACAAAATTCAATAACAATATTAATAACGAAGTGCTTGCGTGCGTTTATACATGTATGTGTATGTATAAATAAGATAGCTAAGTCGGGGTTACCGTCTTCTTGCCGGAAACCATGGCGGAAAAGCACAAATTGAGAAGCACGGAGCGGCGACCGACGAGAGACGATTGAGAGAACGAACGGACGAATAATGGATACGTTTTCTTCTAGGGATTAATAGTTGTGCGCGTTACACTCACGTGCCCTTAAATGGGCTTTTTGTTTGATTAGTAGCGACTGGCCCATAGTCGAAAGCCCAGATAAATATTAAGCAATAACTTGGGTGGGAAAATAGAAATGTACGTTAGGATTTTTCTCTTCGTGTTTCAATTTTGTGTTTTAAGTTTTAAATTTATTTTGAGTTTTGTATTTTGAATATTCATTTTGAGATTGTTGAGAACCTGTTCTTTTTTCCATTTTTAAAAATTATATTGAAAAATAAAAAAATCTCAAAATTTAATTTATAACTGAAAACATTCAAGAATTTTCTTTGTAAATTTTAAATTTGTTTTCATAAACGCGTTTTCGAAAATAGAAAAGAGAACAGGTTTTCACCATTTAAAAAATTGAAAACAAAAAACGGCTTGAAAACGAGAAAGAGAACAGACCCCTATAGGTTTGCTATTTACAATTTTAAATTTTGCAAAATACTGAAAATATGTTTAGTCTAACATTTTTTTTTAAAAAAAAATGTATTTTTAAAAACAATGATAAACTTATAACATGAAATTCAAAACACAATTTTCTACGTTTTGAATGTTTTCAAATGAAAAATCTGAAAGCACTCAAAACATGAAAAACAAGTGTTTAAATAAAATTTAATTTTTAAAAATAAAAATATGAAATTCTAGCAAATAAAATCTAAAATTTTAAAAATTAATACATTAAAATTAAAAAAAAAAATAGCTCAAACTCTAAATGATTATATACGTAAAAATTTCTCAATTTATTATTTATTTTTATTCTACTTTTGAAACGAGAAAAAATATTGTAAGATTTACCAACTTCAAAATGTATGTATTACTTGATAATATATTAAGATGAAATTGTTCTATATTTATTTAATAATTAATTTTATTGAATAAAATATCATAAAAAAATTTTAAAAAATTTCGAACCAAATGTATTTTCTAATTTTTGTTACATAACAAACATGTTTTTAGCAATATTAAAATATACACTCAAAACATAAATATAAAAATGAACTAAAAACCAAAAATTAAAATACAAATCAAACAGTCCCGAAATTTCTAATCATTAACATATTTACATTTATACTGTATTACTTGTGAATATATAATGTTAGGAAGAGCTTTCTGCCTACCAATATATTTGACAAAGGTTTTTCACAATAATCATCATCCCTGATAGAAATTAATCCCCTCACAATTATTAACGAAAATTTAGATAATATTTCACAAAGAAGTCGCTGTTAGACCTATTTTTTAAAATTCATTTTCAACCACACATTTTATTAACCTATTACTAATTTTTCTAACTTCACACTTCATCAGATTTAACTTCATCAGATTTATCAGAATCTACTAAAAATTTAATTTTTACCTAAATCAATCAGAGCTTAAATATGTGCGAGACAAGCATCAAAGCTAAAACAAAAGAGAAGTAAAATTGTAGCAGGTCGATAAAGGACAAAAGACAGTTTATCGCACGTCTTTTTTCTTACTGATGTCCAAGCTTGTCTAATATAGTGTATCAAACACGCGAGTGTGCAGGAACAGGTAATCCCCTCAGAAAATTCAACTCTGAATAAAGTGAAAAGGACTAAAAAGTCATTACCTACTTAAACTAGATCATTAACCATGTTTCCATGAAATCACTAAAGTTTAACAAGCCTTTTATCACTCTTTCTTTTGTACCCTTGCAGCAACTCGTTCTTCAGTCAATGGTAAATAATAGATTCTGGGGATGGCTTTGGTTTTCCTGAACAAGTCATCTAAAGTAACAATCGGGGTATCAACTTCCTCTGGAACTGTTGAAGGTGCCTGGAACAACTGCTCGTGCAGTCTAGGTGCACTAGAAGCAGGAAGCTCTCGTGATAGGGTATGTCGAGGCTCAGACTGCTTCTTTGGGCCCTGTTGGCGAGGTGGTAGTGGCTGGCTTGGAGTCTGTATAGGAACCACTGACGGGCTCGTACTTACAGGTGGTACAGCAGACTGGAGGGGAGATTCAGTCCGCTGTTTCACCTCCTCGGGATCAACAAAATCTGCAATCAGGAGCCGCCCTCCATTTGTTGGCCACTGGAGGTTGTAGATAGCATATCGAGTCTCAATACTTTCCTCTACAGTAGAGAACTGCAAACGGACAAATGACAAACAATAGGACAAGGTCACTTAAATGGCTGTACTAAATTCTTTTTTAACACTTTCAAGTAACATTCAATTAGCCTGGAGTCGTAAAGATAAGTGTCGTAAAGATAAGTGTGATTCTAAAAAAAAATTTCATAAGTTTGAACCATTAGCAAGGTTCAGATGAAATTATATTTATGCAGTTCAAACAAAGGCTATGACTCCATGATGGTGCCTACCCATCTTCAATAAAACTCAGCAAATGTGAGAGGAAAAAATAATGGAAAGCAAAAGGGGCAGATTGGGAGGGGGAAACAGGATGACGGGATGAAAGAGAGAGAGATAAGAGTACCGTCACATAACAATGGGTCTTGATCTGGTCCATCCATAAATTGCAAACTTTACCCGTTTTGGCCAGAAGCTCTTGAACAGCTTTTAATGTGAAGGGGCGCAGAAAGTTATCAATTCGGAGAGAATTGGTGGGTGTTTTGGCTGATGGCGGTACTGCAATTTCCAAATGAAAAATTAAGCACTTCTAGTCTCCAACTAATGCAACTGAATTACCAAACACGTTGTATAGGATATACACTAACCAATGCGTTCCTTCGATGCATCTTCATCGACGGCATAGTTAGATGCAGTAACATTTGGCTTTTCTGAAACAGACTGAAATAAATTCTTTGGTGTTGTAGTTACTGAAACTCCTGAGCTTTGTTGTTCTGGTACTTTAACATTTTCACTATTCCATCTACGCTGTCTCTTCGGAGGTGCGTTCTCGTCAGCAGCTGCTGCTTTTACCAAATACCATTTATATGGAACAAGTATGAAAATCAAAAACTACTTTAAAATGACTAAGTGTATACAGTGGATAGGTCATTGCCTTTTCTAGAGGGATTTGATGATATAAAAAGCAGTCTTAAACCACGGGATAGCTAAAATAATATAACAAATACATTTAAATAAACAGATGAGAGCAATTGCAATTTAGTTGAACTCACAGCATCTCAAAAAATAAAGATAACATGTACAAAACAACAGAATAACAGCAAAAAATTTACTACAGAATACAATTAAAAAGAACAAATAAGATCAATTGGTACTTAGGGTTTGTTTGGCACAGCTTATTTGAAAATAATTTTCCTCAAACTCATTTTGAACCACACATTCTCCCTATAAAATGATTTCGCAAATTGACCCATAACATTTCCCTTTTTTAACCGCACATTCTCCTAAAAAAAATCAAATTTCACTTCGAATAATAATATCTCCCACTTAGATAACACACACATCATCTCCGAGAAATTAATTTCAGAGGTAGCAACAACAATCAATAAAATGTTCAATAAAGCATTACCTTATAATTTGACTAATCGGGGTTGTCAATAATGGAGATTATATCTTCCTTTAGTTTTCTAAATTGAGAATTGTGTGCCACTGAACATGTAATCTGTCCATATATGAAGGTATCACTTTAAACACATAGCTTACAACTTATAAAAATATCGTAGTCAAACTTTATACTCTGTTTTTCAGATATTCATCTTAAACCTATTCGTAAATATGGTACTATATGAATACAATAGAGATCACACCATCACCTAAAACCACATGGGCCCTAAATTGCAAAAGTTCACTTTAAACATATCATATGATTTTCCAGTTTCACTGTACCAAAGACAGGCTTTTTAAATCATTCTTCATTCCAGAACCTCAACAAAAACCTTCATTAAATAAATCAAAATACGTATACAACATACTCTTGATGTCACTAGATGTCTTTGATGCACCAAACTACAAAAGGTTTGAAGTTTGAATACACCATTTCAGTGTAACTATTTGTATTCCGCTATACAAATGCGAGCACTTAATCTATCTTTATTCCAGAATTTATATATTTTTGTCTATCCTCCATTGCAAGCATGCACTCTAACAAATGAAATCTATCCTCCATCGCAAGCATGCATCTAACAAATGAATTTTTCTCTATTCCTTGCATTAAAAAAAATAATAATAAATAAATTAGAAAATGGGATCTTTCAAATCTATCAAAGCCCCTAACTTTTGAGCTCACACCAATAATAATTGCAACGAAGTACAGTTATTAACTTCATCGAGAGAATATAGATGTATTGAAGATAGTGAATAATCGGCAAGAATAGCAGTATTACCTCGAAACCTTCTTTTATCAGAAACAGAAGCATTCTTATCCTTATTTTCATAAAAGGATTCCAACTTGTCTGAAGGAATATCAGAAGAAATCTTATCGACATTTTCAAGAGAAGGTTCGAACTTATTGAAAGGGATATCAGTATGCATAGCATCGATGCTGCAACTTTCCACCGTACCAGAATCATCCATTGCCTCGGCAATCTTGCTAACTTCAGCAGCATTTTGATCAGAGCCAAAGTGCCTCGCCTCCAATACATCCTCCTCCATGGAATCATCAGCAGAAGATTGCTCTAAATTTATTTTTTCCAGGTGATCCCCATCAGGCACTTTTGTCATTTTGCCGAAGTCAAAATCTGGTGACTTATTGTCTACTTGTATAGAAGAAAAAGGAGGAGGGCAGAAGATCAGTTTATATAAAACTGCACAATGAGGTATTCTGGCTACTAAACCATACCTCGTGAATTTCCTTCCTTTGCAGAATCAGCAAAGCCAACTTTCTCTTCAGCAGATGATTCCATTCTTTCAGGCTCAGCCGCATGCTCTGTACTGCTATATCTTGTTATGGTCACATGAGGTAGCTTATTATCTTCCCCTACTTTATCTGAAGTGTTAATCTCTGCATTAACTTCTTTCTGGATAACTTCCATGTTTCTAGATTTTTCATCATCAATTTCTCCAACAAAACCCTGATTTCCACCTGGCATTTCATCATGCAAGCGATGAAAAATGCCATCGTGTGAAAGGTTTTTGCTAGACAATGGTTGAACCAATTCTGACCTAACAACTTCTGGTTCTAATTGGACATTATCAGCATTCAAATTATCTTTTAGTTCATTTTTTTCATTAAATGACAAAGTATCAGTAGAAATTGATTCAGATTTCACCTGAAACTCTAAAGTAGCGCTGACCTCATGCACCTGGTTGCTTGGATAGGAAGCATCATGCGGTTGGTTGCTAGGGTAGGACATGTTGCAATCAGCATCCATCTGCAGAGGCTTGGAAATTTCTTTCTCCATCTGATAATCCTGATGTTCTAGTGGTTTCTCTCCAGATGGAACTGATGTTACACCAATGTTATCACTGTCTACCTTGGTGTTGGTATCCTGAAGTGTTCTTTCAGAGGAAGAGATCAGGGTGCTCTCAGCCACTGGGAAAATGCCAATGATTTCAACAGAAGCATCCACCATCCCTGGCTCCTCCACAAGACTATCATCATTCTTGCCAGGCTTCAAAACCTCACTCCCCGTCCTGACTTTGTCATATTCAAGTGCTTCCTTACTCAATGAATTCAATACCTCATTGTCCACTGAAATATCACTGTCGTCTGGTCTTTGTTCGCTGGACATGGTCATGTTACCAACAGCTACATTAGCAATGCCACTGCTCTCCTTGGAGGCCTCTACATCTCTTGGTTCCCCAACCCGAACAGCATTATTCTGCAATGACTTCACAATTTCCTCCTCTTCAAGCTTATGGTTTTCATGTGCTCCCTCAGCAAGAGTGGGCTGGGCTGCCGCAGTTTCATTGATAGTAATATTAGAATCAACAGGTTCACTCTCGTGATCTAAATTCTCACCTTTTGGTGTGTCTAAAGTTGCCCACTCATTTCGAATCGCTTCATCCAGTCGGTTTACCAAGTCATCCTTCAATCCAGTTAACTTCAAGTTTCTTCTTTTAAGCTCTTCCTTCAACTCAGTCACCTTCCACTTATTGATTGGGCGGTTATCAAGAATAGGGTATTGAGTTGACATATTTCCTACTCATCAACCCTGTGCACTGACCAATTCAGGCAGTACCTCTATGAATAACTTAAAAGAATGCAGAGAAATATAAAAGAGTCAATTGTGTTGAGTTTCGAGAAAAATAAGATGCCTGAAGCAAAAAGTCAACAATCTAGCAATTTGTCATGGCAATACCATATGACACTACACAATATGTGCACATCGAAGCCCACATGCTAAATTTTGAATGTAAATGATTCCGCGCAGAAATGGACCCTCCCAAATATGATCAATAAATACCGAAATAGAGAGATGTAATTTATAGTTTCACATTAGGATCCCTCCAACATACTCAAATATAAAATAATATTTTATTACAGAGCAAACAAGCTCAAAAATCGAAGAAAATATCTTCTTTCGTCTTTATTTCTCAATGAAACCAATAGAAGAGTAAGCATTTCATCCCCTGACAATGTAAATGAATTAACACAATTGCCCATCGAACGCATAACAGTCTGCCACAACCAGTTATCTTTTGCATGCACTATTAAGATGCACATTTGCAGGTTCCTTTTTCAAACGTAAATGCCAGAAGCACAGAAATTATAAAAGGTCGGCAAATACTTACAAGTGCAGAGATAGCAGAAAATGAGAACCTTCGTTTCTCCAAAGCACTACGAGGAACCCTAATTCCAATGGAACATCAAACCTGTTGCTGGATCAGGAAATTATTGAATTAAAACACATTTCAAAACGAAATTCCAACCTCTTTAAAAAGAAAAAAGATACTGAGAAAACTCTAAAATTAAGTAAGATGAATAAAAAAAGTACGTCAAATTATTATGAAAAATCCCTTTTTGCCAAGGAGGAAAAGAATCGAGGATTGTATATGAGAAAGTGATAATTTTATTGAACGGGGAAAAATTATTTTATCAAGTTTTATTTCTCTAGGGCTTCGTAATGAGAGAGATAAGGACCAGAATGACGTGGAGATAAGGGAGTGGGACTCGGGTGAAATTTTGACACTTTTGGGAGAAGAATCGGATCTTGGCCCGATAAACGGATACCGGTACGGTTTAAGCATTGCAGTTGGAAAGTAGATCAATGATAGTCGTTGGGGGTCGTGTGGTGTCAAGTGATCCCAAAAATTTATATATATATTTTTTAAAAAATTATGTAGTTGCCCTCACGTTCACAGACTACAGTTTAATTTATTCTTCAATAGACAAAAGAAAAACTCCTCCAATCTTCAATTTCAATCTCTATTCTTCAGGAGGTTGAGGGTGGTGTTATAGATGGAGGATTTTTTGAAATTCAAGATCTGGACAATTTCGAAGTTTAACAAAATTTGATCCCTTAAGCATAATTTGATTTGTTCTTTGGCTGATAATGTGTTAAAAATTGAATGTTTTGATTCTTGGGTTCTTGCTTGCAAATTTTGCCCGTTAGATTAATGGATTTAAAACCCAAAGAAAAGAAAAGAAAAACACCTATAATTGATTTTTCTATATACTAATTTTAGTGGGATCTTTGTTGATTTGCCCACAATTCTGCAAATTATTTTTAGTTTGTATTTTTCTCTTGGAATCAATTTGTTTGACTCGCCCATAGCGCGCTTGATTCCGCTCAAGTTGTATTCGTGACAAGAAAACTCTTACTTCCATCTTTTCAAAAAAATTCATGGATGCAGATAGTGCAACAACTTATTGTGTGTAGTTGGTTACTGTTGTAATAGTATATTGACTTATTTTTCATTAGTGTTATATTATTTTTAAAAACTTAGATTTTAATTTTTAACAACACAATACAAAAAGTCTAGCTCCATCACTAGCCATTGTGGTTAGTGCATTCTAGAATTTCCTAAATCGGGTCAAAGTTACTACATGTACATCACCAATTACAAATTGATTTACTAACAAATGATGTGATGAGATAAGATTAGGTCCAAAACTTTCAACCAAATAAAAAAAAATTACTTTCTTTTCAACACATCATTAATTTGTAACACATTATGTATAAGTAGCATTATTCTATAAATAATATTGATCCCGTGGCACTAACTAATGGAAATTATTTAGAGGATGTTGGGGCCATTTTGCTGTACTTAAAGATAATAAAAAATGTAATTTTGTTAATAATGAATTTAAAATACTTCAAAGATAATTTTTCTTTTTAACATTTTATGAGGTAAATCTCAACTTACCTTTAAGAATTACCTTTAAGAATTATAACTTTTTTAAGTACTTTTACACCTTGATCTTAATATGTATAAAATGTAGTGTGAAGTGTGTATATTCATATATGGCATTTGTTTGATCCACATTATTTTCAAAATATACGCATTTTTCAATAAAATAATATTACATAAAAACTCAAAATATTTTCATTATTTTTTAATCACAGATTATTCATCAATCACTATTTAAAAATACATTCTTTATCAAATGATGAGACTCGAACGAGGGCATGATATGCATGGATTACAGGAAATCTGCATGCCCTACCCCTCTTGGTGACTCACAAATTCAAATTTCATAACTTCGTCAAACGAATTATTGGTACATGAGTGTTTAGAGACGATTCAGACTACACGAAAACTTCAATTGAAATTTCTAAAGAATTATTTCAAGGCTAATACCAAAGTAAAATAGAGCAAAAATATTATGTGTGTTTAATGTAGGTATTTTGAAAATAAATTTTGGAAATACACATATATATAATTATATATATATATATATATATTATTTTTTATTTTTATAAGAATATATGGATGAAAAGTCAAAAAAAAGGGTAAAGAGTGTAAGTGTAAATTACTAAATTTATTTTATTGAGAATTTGGAGAAGATTCTAGGTTGGAGGAGCCTAGAGAAGATAGTTCTTGAAAGTAAAGGAGTTTTTTTGGATTTAGAGAGAGCATAATTCTTCTTTATGTGTTCGAGGGAATAGATGAATGGAGATTGTGAGGATGAGGCCATTGGCACGTTATGATTTTGGATTTGGAAGGTCAATAGAAGAGAGTGGTGGCGGTGGAGGAGAAGGAGAAAGAAAGAGATTTTTTTATTTAGTTTTTTAATAATTTATTTGGTACTTATTTGTACTTTTTTTTATATATACAAAGAATTGAAACTATGATTGCAATTAATTATTTATTTCTCTCTTATGTTTTTGTTTTAATTAAATAGGAGAGTATATTCGTCATTTTACATATTTTTATTGAGAAATTGGATAAAATAATCATTTTCGCAATGAAATGTGAAAATGAAATAAATGCAAAGCTAAAACGTTTTGCACAATAAATTTCTTTACGTGTAGACGTTTTGTGCTAATAACTTTTTTGGACGATTTCGACTCCAACTCGAAATCAAAACTAAATAAGTCGATTTGGGTGAATTTTAACCCAAACAAACCCACTATACTTCTTAAATCGAACTGATTCAAACAAAATCAGTTTGGTTCGGTTAGTCGTTTTGAACTTTTAGTTCAAATTGAATTAAAAAAAAATTGAATTTTGAGCCCACATAGATTACAAGAACTAAAATAATTAAATAATTTTATATTACAATAACTATTAACTAACAAATAAAATTAGGTTAACAGAGACAGATCAATAGAAAACTTAGGATTTTTGTTGCTTTTTTTTATTCATTAGATAACTTGATTGCCAAGTGGACAAAAATGATAAGTATAACATAATGAACTCGTGAAAAGAAATTCACAATGCTATTACTTAATGGCCACATTATGGCTCAGAATGAACTGAGATATAGTCATATATTTTATGGGTTCGACAACTTTTCACCCACACATTTCATCAGCTTCTATAAAGAACTACCAAAAATCTGATTTTAATCCCCACCAAATAGGGGCATAGTTTATAGAATTAGGGCTTATCTTTTGATTAATATTTTTCTTTAAAAAAAAGTATAAACATTAAGTAGGTTGGGTCGGTTCGATTAACCAGTGATTTAAGACTTCAAACCATGCCAGTGATTTAAGACTTCAAACCATGGCTGAATCGATCCACCATAGTTTTATTTTAAAAAAAAAATCGAATAAAACCAATTTCCTGTGTTAAACCAACCCATATTGACTCCAGCCAATTCTGTTTGATTGGTTTGGTCAGTTTCATGGTTTTTTTGCCCATTGTATTTTCAACTATCTTACTTAAAGTACAAAGTAATTAAAATAAAACTATGAGACATCTTGCACAATAAATTCCATATATATAGATGTTTCGTGCTAACAACCTTTAAAAAGTTCATAGAATATTAAGTTATCTTGCTTAAAGTACAAAGTGATTAATACACAACTATTAACAAGATTAATATCTATTCAATTTTTTTAACGTCTTTGAATGACTCGTAACCTGAATGCGTCTAATTTCTCAGGGGCTCTTGCTATAGCCGAAATGAGAGTTTTTGAAGATAACCCATGACAAAGAAATGATGATAAAATGATTAGATTTAATCATATTCACGAAATGCTTTTGAAAAGCACTTTTATTTTATTCGCGTAACATGCAACCACTTGTTATGTGGCTCCCGTACACTATTACCAATCATTATCTTAATCTTAACTATCTATTAACATAATTGATTACTGTTAAAGGATTGTTTTTATGTTAATTCTTTTATCGACGACGTAGATTAAAGTAAGGAAAGTGATTTAATGAACAAATGACGAAAGATGGTCTTGTTAATTTTTACCTATCAAGCTCAAAGTTTCATCTTAAAATATTAATTTATCAAGAAAAAAAGTCAAAGTCTTTATTTGTTTGAATTTTTTAAACTACGATATCATATACGCTTACTGATTTTAACTTACAATTTAATTTTATTAAGAAAAGCACACAAACCCTTGTAAGTTGTATGAAAATTTTACCTTTAATCAATACAGTTCAAAAAATTAAAGGGGGACTCTTTCTTATATAATTTTGGTTTAAGTTGAACCTTACATTCTATGGATAGTATTATTTAGCATCAATAATATTAAATATACCAATTTAGATGGCATTATATCGGTGGTATTAAAATATTAGGTGATAATCTCAACATGGTGCTTTCAATCCTTTCTTTTTCAAACGATTTGACTGTAGATCGATTTGAATCTAGCTCTAATTTATTCCTTAATTTGCATAATGGGAGAGCATACAAGTAGAATAGGGGCGACTTTGATTAGTTTCAAGAACTCTATCTCCAAGATGACTTTGAAATCGTCTAGGAATACCAATTTTTACATTTTATTGGATCTATAACTTATGGTATCGTACCAACTCTGATACACGATAACATTATTCTTGTTATTATATAAAATATTAATAAGCCATGTTTGGCCTTCATTATTTTAAATTTTAATGATTGGGATAATAGTTTTTTAAGCTAAAATTAGTTCTAGTTAAATAGTTGTTTTGTTTTATGCCATTGCTTGGTAGGGAATAAAATTAATTTTTAGCTCCTTGTTGAGTCTCGCTCCTTTTTTTTTTAAGAATGCATTTTGAAATAATAAATTGACGAAGAACGTATGATTAAAAAATAAGAAAAAATTTTAAGTTTACTTGTAATATTATTTTATTGAAGAACGAAGTTGAAAAAAGAGGGGAAAAATATATTTTGGAATTAATGAGGTCAAACAAAGTTTATATTTTGATAAAAATTGAAATAATATGTGATCGAAAAATTATTAATCCCATAAAATATATGATTAAAATTAATTATTGATTTTGATTTAAGATTTTAATTGAATTTTAATCCAAATTATGTTATATATATGTAAACCTTTATGTGTTAGTTATAAATAGATACAATTCACTTTTGTCTCCTAGGACATAGTTTAGTGGTGCAAAGGATGAGAGTTGGGTAGTCTCTGCCAAGTTGACAGCCGCAGTGTGAGGGTTCGATTCCTATCTCTTACAAGATATGGAATTTGACTCTCTGTGGGTATCAGTATAACAGCTCTTATACCCTGGTCTGCTGAAACACATCTTGTGATTTACCTCTTCCACAATACTCTAGGGGCGGGGCTCAAGGTTGAGATCAACCTTTTTATAAATATTAGTTGTATGCCCGTACAATGTACGGGCTTAGGTATTTATAATGTAATGTTAGTGTATCAAATATTAATGAGAAATTAAATTATTGTGAAAGATTAGTAAATTTTTATCTAACCTAATAATTAGTAAAATTCATAATGATAATATATTTAAATGAAAAGATTTTGGGAGCCAAATTGTTTTTCAAGAAAGACATTAATGGGAC
>CAIGRP010070287.1:0-23675 GCA_903798385.1 Fraxinus cuspidata
TCAATTTCATATGTGATAATTCTGCCAAGATCTCTTCATTAGTTGGGGAAAGAATCTGCACAAATCAAATTATTTGTGGAACTTTGATCCATTTGAAATCAGGTCAAATTTTTTTTTTTTTAAAGACTTAACTTTTAGTTCCTTTAGTCAACAAATAAACACATGACGTCTCTCTTGCTAGTCGACTCAAATATGCTAGCATTATATTGCATTTGTGCCAAAGAGGAATTATAGTTGAGTAGCTTTTAATTTGCATGATCTGTCCCTAGCTTTATTTCTTTGGAGGCTAACCACTCTTTAAGCAAAGAAAAATGCTTGGAATAACGAGACAACTACACAAAATCCCCATACTCGTGCAAGTAAATTTTGTCTCTGTATTTCTCTCTTAAACAAAAGGGTTTTTAACACGTGGCAACCCACAAGAGCCTCAGCTTTTTCTCTTACATTTTCTTAACCAAGAAAAGCATATGTAGTCAGATAAATACAAAAATAAAATTGCATTGTTGGTCCTCAACCTATTGCATTAACAGAAAGTTGGTTCATTTACAACGAAAATCGTCTCACGTCCTTCGTGAAAACGCATCTTACTTCAATTTGCAAAGCGCCAAAATCTAGCTTTAAATTAGATGTGCAAGGGTTATGCAATAAATTGGTGACTGATTGTGTAATTAAAATAAAAATTTGAGGACAAACTTAGATCTTTTTAAAGATTAAGACTAACTTATTATTTGCTCAATTGGTGGGATGGAAGTTAAAATGAATGTGGAGAACAATTGTAAATTTGTAATGGTGATATGCTTTTCTTTCTTGATCTGCTGTGTATGCAGCAGATTTGTTAAGTGGGCGTGCCCAATAATTTTAAGATGCAGAAAATTAATGTTGTATTATGGTACAAGGGCAAAAACAAATGCATGGGACCATGATGCTGTCTTGACTAGACGGAAAAGCTTTAATTCAAAGTAGATGGTTTAATAATTCATATTTTTTTTTTATCAGGAATTATACGCATACGTATTTCTATAAGTATAACGACATGTAGAATCTAACATTGATATATGATACGTCACGTCTCTATTGAGTCTATTATCAAATTTAATTGTATATGAATTTTATAATCATTTTATATTAATCGGTTTATTAAGTGGTAGTATTCATCACATACGCCTTTCGATTTTTAGAAGTCGGATTTTATTCCCTCATTGGAAACTCAATGCTTACATTTTTCATTCCTAATGAACTTCGGCCCGTTTCACAAGATTTTTGAAAAGTAAAAAAGTTATTTATGAAATTAAGAAACTGTTTTTGAACATATTTATATAATTTTCTAAAAATCCCTTTTCGATTAAAAGAATTTACCGGAACGTAATCTAAGATAAAATCCTCAGATGATGAAAGCTCTTCTACAATAAAAGCAAAAGCAGAAATTCTGTAATATGAACCCTTATAAGCTAAGGGTGTGTTTGAGCCACATTATTTTGGAAGAATATATTTTAAAATAGTAGATTGATGAATGATGGAGAATGTATTGTTGAAAAAGAAGGAAAAATTATTGATGTGATGAAAAATATTATTTTATTGAAGAATGTGTAGTTGAAAATAAGTAGAAGAATGAGAACGAAAATTTATATGTGGCTCAAACGGGGGCTTATAATAAGTTACCTCACCCCCACCCTCTCCTAGCACCCAGACAGAAAAGACCCACAAAATCAAAATATATAAATGAACTCAAAGTTTGAATGGAAGCATATGAAAAGCATATGTTTTGTCCAGATTAGACTTCCCTTGAACGTTTGGAATGTTCACAAGTGTAAGCAAATACAAGATGAAGAAGAATGAAAAGTGATTGAAAAAGCCATTTAGTGATCATCAATCTGTAAAGTACTCTCAATCTCAATTTCCAACTCTTTTCCCTCTTCCCAAGTTTGATTACTTTGAATATATGCTTTTTTTTTTCCAGTTTCTTTGTAAGTTCAAAATTCTGATGTGTATTTTTTTTGTGTTAAAAGAAGAGATGAGAAGATGTTTATAACATGTACTTTTGTGTTTAGAGTTATTTTATTAGGTTTAGAATATGGAATGCTCTTTATGTTGCCTTGTACTTTTTCTGGAGTTTCAATTGGACTCTTTTGTTCATTTTAAAGCTCTATGTTATCCTCTTCCCATGTTCGAATATCGAAGAACTTGTTGTCCTTGATACATGTCATGTCCACTCTACATGACATACTTATGTCATTTTCGGTAACTATTAAAATTTTAATTTTAATTTAAGTCGAAATCAGTAATTAATTTTAAAGGTAATTAACACATAACGTCCATATCTTTCATTGTTATTGTAAAAAACGTCAATGCCTTTTATTTTTTGGCATTTTCACCCTTATTTTCACATTTCATTGTGCAAAATGTCATTTTCACCTATTTTTTCAATTAAAAATTATGAAATGACCATTATACCATTCTCTTTATATAAAACAAAAAGAAAAAAAATTAATTGCAATTACAGTCTCAATTTTTTTAAAAAATTCCAAATAAGTCACAAATAAATTATTAAATGGATAATTAGCACATAATGTCCCACATTTCCTTATTATTGCAAAAAAGTCCTTACCTTTTATTGTTTTTGTCATTTTACCATTAATTATATATTTAATTGCACAAACCATTATTTATATCCATTTTCATCCAATTTCTCAATAAAAATATGTGAAATGACTAATATAACCTTCTATTTAAATAAAATTTAAAGAATTAATTGCAATCGTAGTCCCAAATTTTTTAAAAAGTGCAAACAAGTCCACAATAATTTATTTAAAAAATATTTTTTTAAAAAAAAATGCAGAAGAGTCTCGATTAAATTTATTTAAAAATTAAAAAAAATTAAAAAGTGCAAACGATTCCCAAATAAATAGTTTGTACAATTAATTATGTAATTAATGGTGAAATGACAAAAAAAAAGGTAGGGACGTTTTTCTACAATAATAGGGAAAGGTAGGGACATTATGTGCTAATTATCCATTTAATAATTTATTTGTGACTAATTTGGACTTTTAAAAAAAAATTGGGACTGTGATTGCAATTAGTTTTTTTCTTTTTCTTTTTGTTTTATTTAAAGAGAAGGGTATATTGGTCATTTCATAATTTTTAATTGAGAAAATAGGTGAAAATGACCGTTTGCGCAAAATCTATTTTCATCAAATTTCTTAATAAAAAGCTGTGAAATGACGAATATACCATTCTATTTAAATAAAATTTAATGAATTAATTGCAAATGTAGTTCCAAATTCTTTTAAATGTGCAAACAAGTCCACAATGATTTATTTATAAAATAATTTTTTTTAAAAAAAGTGCAGACGAGTCCCAATTAAATTTATTTAAAAATTAAAAAAAATATAAATGTGCAAACGAGTCCCAAATAAATTATTAAAGAATTAGAAATTAAAAATATATTTATTTATTTATTTAAATATGAAAGTATATTCGTCATTTCACAACTTTTTATTGAAACATTTTATTAAAATGGATAGAAATAATGGTTTGTGCAATTGATTATGTAATTAATGGTGAAATGACAAAAAAAAAGGGTAGGAACGTTTTTTTGCAATAATAGGGAAATGTATGGACATTATGTGCTAATTACTCTTTTAATATTTTATTTGTGACTAATTTGTGCTTTAAAAAAATTGGGACTGTGATTACAATTAGTTTTTCATTTTCATTTTCTTTTTGTTTTATTTAAAGAGAAGGGTATATTGGCCACTTCATAATTTTTAATTGAGAACAATAGATGAAAATAATCTTTTGCGCAATGAAATGTGGAAATAAGGGTGAAAATGCCGAAAAAATAAAAGGTATGGACGTTTTCTACAATAACAATGAAATGTGAGAACGTTATGTGCTAATTACCCTTAATTTTAATTATATATTTTACAGGATCCATAACGTTTCAGTCACATATTTCATCAACTTTTTATCAAATTTGATTTTAATCTATACCAGATAGGGGCTTAGTATTGGAGCACGTGTAAGATACATATCGGATTCATGATTACTTTTAAAACCGTTCTTTGAGATCGAAAAATCCAAACCCATATTGATGGGGATTAAATAATTGTTTGGCCCTCATTATGATGAGATTTTATAAATAATGTATTTTGGAATGGTAATTTTTAGGAGAATGCGTGGTTTTAAAAAAAAAAAATTTATTTTTATTTACGTGTAATATTATTTTATTGGATAATATATTGTTGAAAATAAGAGAGATAACATTATATTAAAATTTTAACGGGGGCCAAACAAAGGCTAAAATCAAATTTTTAGTTGATTTTGATTTTAAAAAAAAAAGATGAAATATGTGATTGAACAATTGCGAGTCCTATAAAGTATATGGATAAAATTAATTGTTAACCCTATTAAAATCTAGATTTTAATTTCTATGGACTGATCGAAAAACGTATAAGAGCCTTAATATTATGTGTCATTGAATAGCACCTCACGAAAAGATTATCTACTAAAAAATAATAGTATTTAAACTATTTTTTAACAAGTATCTCCCACAATATTTTTTACCAAGTCTAATTGCTAATGGAAGTTTAACTAGAAATGAAGGGTCTAAAAACCTTAAAATTTTTGGAGGCCAGCCTACTTAAGGCCAATCTTAAACCTTACCTTGAGGGCTTGTGTTATTCGAGACTTTGAGATTCTAATCATAGTTCTAATTTAACTAACATATTGATTCACAGTATACATGTACATGCATCACAATCGAAGGTAGAACTTTCCAATTAGTTTTAAGGTAATATTTATTTGCAAAAAATTTAATGTTTCCGAGGACACTTTTGAGTACGTTCATGGAGATTGGGACAAATCTTTAGATTTTTCGAATTCGGAATACAATAATTTACAAAATATAATTCAAGTAGCGAGTCTGATTGTGATAAGAAGAAAGAGAAGTTCTGCACTCGACGTATGATGATAAAGAATATGATTAGGATGAGTCGTTCGCAAGAAATTTAATATCTATTTTTAATTCTGTGATTCTTTAGAAACATACTCTTTAGAAACTAATGTTCATCTTTGATTTCAGTAGATTGGACTCCTTCCCCTCCTCATTTTCGTTCTTTTACAATTAACTGGGCTTCTTCAGGGCAGCCCATACATTACCCAAATTGTTGAAAAACCCAACAATTATCCAAAAACATTTACGATGAAATAGAGAAGAATTTAACGATATTGTTGATATTTAAGCCGGAGCTCGAGTTCGAATCGGAGCCCCGTTTCATTACAAATAAATGGCAAAATTCTATCCATTTAAAAAACTTGAGGTTGCACTCCAACTCTTCAAGCTTCAATACATGAAAACCCGACCGTTCAATTCTAGGTACATCTTCCAAATGGAGATAAATGATTAATTTTTTTCTCCATGTTCTGACGTTCACATAAATGGATTATTTTAATTTGTTTCTGTAGTTTTATGCTTAGTAATTGTGTTTTTTCTGAATGGGATACTGCAGAATATGAAATTTAACTGTTTGTATAATTTTGGGTTCTTACAAGGATTGTCTACCAATCCATATATGTGTTTATTTTACATGTAGACATGTGTATGCATGTCATGGTTGTTGTATACTGTTTTGCAAAAGCTGTGTATGATAAGAAGAATTTCGAATTTTTCTACAAATTGAGTTTATGGGTGATTTTTATATGAAAATTTGGCTTTTCTTGCTTTAATTTCTGATGCAGAATTTAGTTAGGCCAAATTTTTGTTTTTCATTTTTTGTATTGGATTATGGAAATTGAAATTTATAAGCAGATTTTCAGGTGAAATGATGGTAAACTCTGCTGTACATTCCCTTGTATTTTGTCAGTTTCTTAGAAAGTGCTACTCCTAACTTGTTTGTGGTGCGTGTGACTTTTCTATTTCTTTCCCTTTTAGTTAATTACAGGTAGAAATGGTCATAAAGAGTTTGTTCAGGAGATATGAAAGGTGGAATCCAGTACATCCAACATCCGGGGCGTTTTGGGGTGTCGGAGTAGGCATTGGTTGTGGAGTTGGATGGGGTCCTGGGTTTGGCCCCGAGGTGATTGGTTATGTTGGAGCTGGCTGTGGTGCTGGAGTTAGTGTTGGCATCACTTTGCTTGGTGTTGGCATTGGTCTTCCAGCCAATTACCTCTTTACCGTCCCTCACAGTGGTAGGTTTCATTTTCAGATCAATATTAATGTTGGCTAACATATCCTACACTTAGCAACAAATGTTTGATGTAATACTAGTGTAAATCTTTATTCGTTTTACTTCTTCAATGTTCATATTAGCTTTTATGATTACAAGAAGAGGTGCATTGGAAGTTGCTCGGTCTAGAGGTCTACTTGGCATGATAAATGGTGCTGGGGATGGACGGGATAACATTGGATCACACTTCTCCAGCACGCGACAAAATTCAAGTACATTGTTTTCTAGCTTCAATGAAAACTCACGGGACATGAAATCGATATTAATTTCCCCTGCTAAACCTATCAAGGACTATTTAGAAAGAGTCAGCTGGCGCTTCTTTCATTCTGATAGAGGTATTCAAAGCTGTAGATTAGTTTACTATTACTTGAGCTTTGTGTCCTTTGTGCAGTAACTGTCACTTTTTTTAATAGTTGCCTACAGTCATGCTATAACACAACAATAATATATGTGTTGTGCGGTAGCTTTTTGAACCCAAGACTAGATGATGCCTTCTTTTAGTTCAAATTTTTCAGCATCTGTGTATGTGTATACTTATTCTAATTGAAAGCTTGATATAATAGTAGTTAACAGTTGCTGCCCATAAAGAGACACCTTTGTGGACATGCATATATCTAAGAATATTTACAGAATAGGACATGGATATGACAATGAGATTTTGGCGAGTTTCATGAATAGTTTGATTAATATGATGATAGAAGAGGCGTCCGACAGAAAATTGGACTAGTGTACCTTTGTTGTCAAGATGTAGTAATGATATAAACAGCCCATAGGAAGTCTATTCATGGTTTAATATCAAAGTAAGCTCCACCCACGTTTAGATTTAGATAATGAAATGCAACCTGGTTACCAAAAGCGGAAGAATCTTCGTTACATGCTTAGCATAGGATTATGGAGAAAGCTAAGGGACAGGAATGGGAACTTCAAACTTCTGTTATTTATATACCGAGTCGTATGAATCTTTTGAATCCAATATCACTTTAGAGTTAGCAAGATCAATTTTATATCAGTTAAGTTTCTATGGACTATGGCAGTTTGTCGAGCTATTGTAAACGATTGAATCAAGTAACCGATGAATTTCAAAGTCGTGTTCAAATAATTTTTCTGATCTATCTTATGTGTCCTTAAGTTCCAAAATAACATGACATGCTTTGTCGTGCAGGTTCAAAAAAATGATGGCGGAAAAGACCACCCTTTCAGAGGGTACCCTTGTGTCCAATTCAATGGCCAACGTCGGTTCCAAGGTAGCATCATACTGGAAAATCTTCTTGTAACTAGAACAGAAAGCTTTCTGTTATTTTTGTAGTCTTATCACTTAAAGCCTCTGTATAACTGGATAGAAAACTTTTAGAAGATTCAATACTTACAATTGTGTGATTCGCATCATGGCTTGTGAAATTTGAAAGAAAATTGTTGCATTGCAATCTTATTGCTGAGCAAAAGCATTACAGATTCAACCAGTCAGGTTGGCTCAATTCAATGCCTGGATTTGATTTTGTTCACATTGAATCACATTATTTATACTTTTATTTCTAACAATTTGCTTTATGCGGGGGAAAATGATGTGCCAATCCAGACGAATAACGATGATTTATATGCATGTTTGCGTCGACATGACATATAATGTGACGTGTTATTTTTCACGATTGTCAAGCTATCACGACTTGAGTGATTTGATCTGAAATAAAACAATCATTGATTTTAGATTGGAGTGGCTGAGCAAGACTCCCTTTATGTGAGATTAAGTGCCTCCAATCACGTTTTGATTTTGATCAAATGTAGTCATTTTTTTGGATATTGTATCGTTTTGTCAAGTGGTGGGTTGTGATCTGTGTGATTTTATTTTTGGAGCAAGCACTAAGGTGCTCATGAACTTGCATCCTATGCTAGGATTCGGTTATGTGATTGTATTGTTTTCCTTATTTTTTTTCTACTGTATTTTGTGGAGATAGTATTGAATGAAAGTCATTTTTAATTTCAAAAATTATAAAGGTTGTGATTTAATCAATTGTTTTAGGTCCACATCGACCTCGATATGCACCAAGAACAATTGATGCACGGTAAGTTCGAATGTGAACAAAATCTCATAAATTGTTGTCTATAACATTACAATATCGATACCAAGTAAATTAATCGAAAGCTTGTTTTTTGTCCGAACTACATTTTTGAGGGAAAAAAAATAGAGTTTAAATACGTATTTAAGAGGGGACATAGAGCTTTTCTTTTATTTTTATTGAATAAATTTTGGTTTTAAAGGGGGAGAGAGAAAATTTATTATTAGATTACTCGAGTTCCATTATAATTAGTGTTTGAGAAAAAAAAATGTATTTTATAATAGTTATTTTTTTAAGAATGTGTGGTTGAAAAAGAAAAACAAAATTGGGTTTATAATTTTATTGGAAAATGTATGGTTCAAAAGAAGAAAGTGAGAAGTTCATTTTGAAATTAATGGAGTCCAAAAAGGGGCTGAATCTGAAAAGTTTATGGTCCAGAAAGTAAACACACCAAGGATGCGTAGTTGAAAAAAAAAGTTTTTTTTTTAATGTACGAGTAGTATTCTTTTATCGAAGAATGTGTGATCCATAAAAAGCAAAAAAGATGAATTTTAATTTAATGGCCCCTGACCCCTACTATTTACTATTATAATTTTTGAAATAATATTTTTTGAGAATGGATGATTGCGAAAAAATTAAAAATTTTCGATTACGTGTAATATTATTTTATTAAAGAACACGTAATTAAATAAAAGAGATAGAAAAATCCATTATAATTTTTAGGATTGGGCTTGAAAACCACAATCCGAAAAATCGACCCGACTCGACCCAACACGAAACGATTCGAGTTGGGTTTGTTTAGGGTAGGAGCCGGGTCAAGTAAAATAAATTTAAAATAATTGTGGGTCGGACCTATTCAACCTCATAAACTGTCCACCCCCTCCCCCATGCTAATTCCTCAAATCCTAGCTCCACAATTCCAAAACTGAATTTGAAAATATGCAAGCTGAAGTGATATCCCAAAAGGATAACGAAAACGTTGAATTACTTATTAGAGACCGGGAAAGAGGACGAATAAGACATTCAACTAGACTTGGACACCTAGATTTGGATTCAGCTATTTTAATAACGAAAACCAGAGATCATGACTTAAAAATGAACAAGAAAAAGCAAACACTGAATTTGAAAATATGCAAATATCCCATCAGTTGCAGTAAGCAATCTACCATTCTAGTAAACCATCGTCATTTCTCCGTCCACCTCCTTCCTCTTCTCCACTTCCACTTGTGAGCCCATATTCCTTCATCTATGCGAACTGTCCCTTGCGAGCCAGCGCCGTCGTGGGCTCATATTTCTTCTCCTTCCTGTTGCTATCATTTTTCCCATCTCAGAGGAGTTGCCGATTCAAACCGTCGGGTGTGCCTTGTCTCATTGTAACTGAGAAATGAAAACCTTGTGTTTGGCTTTTGGGGAATATTTGAGAGAGATGTCTTTCTAGTCAAGAAAGCAAAGCAAAGCAATTTATTTTTGAAGCAAACCAGCTGGACCCAATCCGACCCTATTCGGGCTGGGTCGGTTTTGGGTAGAAGTCGGGTCGGATCGGTTTGTAAAAGAGCCCAAAACTGGGTATGTCGGGTTGGGTTGGTTTTGGGCCCAACCCGACCCGACGCATTGCCCATCCCTAATAATTTTGATGGGACCAAATGGGGCTAAGCAACGACCCGAAATTACAATTTCTCCCTTGCTTTATCCCCAATTCCAGTTAAACACTCCCAAGAACCCTAATTCTTATCCTTCTTCATCGAAATTCCTCTTTTCTATACTCACTATCACACACAGTAACACACGCACACATATACAGAAGCGTGGCCAGGTACTGGGATAGTTACAGCCATGGCTTCATCAAGAGATTCCGACCCGACATTAGGGTACCTGACCCGAAAAGAAACGGAGGTGAAGCTCCCTCGACCCACCCGGGTGAAGAACAAGACCCCTGCCCAGATTCAAATCACCGCGGAGCAGATTCTACGTGAGGCCCGTGAGCGCCAGGAGGCTGAAATTCGGCCCCCCAAGCAGAAAATCACAGACTCCACTGAGCTCGGCGATTACCGGATCCGTAAGCGCAAGGAATCTGAGGACCTAATACGAAGAGTCCGATGGAATAAAAGCGTTTGGGTGAAATATGCCAAGTGGGAGGAGTCCCAGAAAGATTTTACTCGAGCTAGGTCGGTATGGGAGCGCGCGCTTGAGGTGGATTATCGCGATCACACGATGTGGTTGAAGTATGCTGACTTTGAGATGAAGAACAAGTTTGTTAACCATGCACGTAATGTGTGGGATCGTGCCGTTATGTTGTTGCCTAGGGTGGATCAATTGTGGTACAAGTATATTCACATGGAGGAGATGCTGGGCAATGTTGCTGGTGCACGGCAAATTTTTGAGAGGTGGATGTCGTGGCAGCCTGATCAACAAGGCTGGCTTTCGTATATAAAGTTTGAGTTAAGGTACAATGAGGTGGAGAGGGCAAGAGGGATTTTTGAACGGTTCGTAGACTGTCATCCAAAGGTTGGCGCGTGGATTAGGTATGCAAAATTTGAGATGAAAAATGGAGAAATACCACGTGCAAGGAGTTGTTATGAGCGTGCAGTGGAAAAGTTGGGGGATGACGAAGAGGCAGAGGAGTTATTTGTGGCGTTTGCAGAGTTTGAGGAGAAATGTAAGGAAACAGAGAGGGCAAGGTGTATATATAAATATGCCTTGGATCATATCCCCGAGGGGCGGGCAGAGGAACTCTACAAAAAATTTGTTGCCTTTGAGAAGCAATACGGTGACAGGGAAGGAATTGAGGATGCTATTGTTGGGAAGAGGAGGTTTCAGTATGAAGACGAGGTAAGGAAGAACCCGCTTAATTACGATGCATGGTTTGATTACATTAGGTTAGAAGAGAGCGCTGGAAATAAAGAAAGGATTGAAGATGTTTATGAAAGGGCTATTGCGAATATTCCTCCTGCTCAAGAGAAGCGTTATTGGCAGCGATATATATACTTGTGGTAAGATAGACATTCATAATGGTATATGTAAGAACACCATTTTCTTTTAGTTTAATTTTTTTTTACTGGTTGAACTTGTATGCTCAGGATTAATTATGTTTTGTACGAAGAACTGGATGCGCAAGATGTAGACCGTACTAGAAACATTTACAGGTAAGCTGACATTGATCTTGTGAGATATTTTGATATGTGATGCTCTTTTATGATATGACTGATTCTATCTGCCATTTGCAAAAAAATAATTTTCACCAATCTGTGCTTTTTTATGTGAATCATTTGAGGCCCTTACCATAATGTCCTAGGGAATTTCTTTGCCTAGTAAATTATGGCCTGGGACATTTCACGGGAAAATGCAGCTACATTGCTTGTTATCACTTCTGCATTTCATCTGAGTGCCTTATATCGTCAGATGGTACATTGCACACATGGTTATTTTCATTTTAGTGAGTGAAAAAAGTAGCTTCTTGTTAGAATTCTTGCATATTATCCTATTTGCTGAGTTCATAAATTGTAAGTTTGATGTAGCAATTTTTGCAAATTCTGTGAAATTTACTTTGTCAAATTTTAATGCTCCAGTTGCTCATGAATCTGAGTGGGCTGTTATTGCTCACTCATTTACTGCTAGGTAAATTATGTTAATATAACATTTGGTATAAAAGTTGCATCCTATGTATGGGTGCTAACATAACTTTCATTTTAAGCAATAAAAGGCTATTTTGATTTGCTTTACTTCCTAGATCTAATGGAGAGATGGATTGGTGTTAACTCTTTTTAATGATGGTCATCGCGTGGAAGAAACTTGATCTTAACTACACTGTTAGGTTTCAGTACTTTTATAATTTCGTAACTGTAGATATTATTAATATGGCTAAAATCTCCGAAAAATTCATCAAGGAGTACATTCAAGATGGAATGTTTGCAAGCTACAGAACATGAAGCACAACGGAAAAGTAATCTCCACTCCTAACCCCTATGTTCTCTCCCATAGTTTCATCTCACAATAAGGACTCACTGTCCAAGACTGCCCAATGATTTGCTCCTGCTCACTTGCCTCCCTATACCCATAAGGCATGGCCTTTGTTACTCCAAAAGGTATGTGACATGGACTGATTAGCTCCTTTTTGAAGGTTGTAGTTGACGATTTGGAGTGCTAGGAATGAATGTAACTTGTTTTAAAGGGATGGCTGGAAGCACAGGTTTTTGTAATTCAAAAATGAAGGAAGAGACCGAGAAGTTGAAAATCAGGAATCACGTCTAGCGTCCAATAGGTATCATAGTGAGGGTTACTGTACAGACCGTGAAGAAAGCTCAATAGTAATGGATGTAAGTACTAAAATAGTTACTATTCCAGTGTACTTTTCACAAATGCATTCCCCAGTTATTGGAGTTGTGATGATTTGAGGAAAATGAAAGTCCTTACTCCACTTCCTAGTTCAATCACAGAAAAATATGATCTATAGAAGTAATTATTTATACCTTTCATGAGCATAAATTTTAACAAACAACCAATAGCAGGCATGGTTTGCAAACCTTCGCAGATTTCACAATTGGTTGGTCTCGAGAACGTGATGTAGCTGTTTAGTTTGTAGGTGAACCGGTGTGCTGGGTCAATTGGGCAGTCCATAGTGGGTTTCTTCACAAGCACTTAGAAAGATTCCAATTCACCGGCTATTTCCCCTAGCATGAGGTTAGGCGGTTGGAAAGTTCAAAATGAGACACAAGGCTGTTGTTGCAACTTAAAAGTGCACCTAGTTGCAAAGAACGGGAATGCAATCCCTAGGGTAAGCAATTTTAGGCTTAATGTACTTTGTGCACTTAAGCCTCAAGTTTGTGGTGGCGATATCTTTCAGTTAGCTTGGTAGCAAGTTACCTATTTGGTGATAACTTGAACATGCAACATGTTAAAACAAAATAAAGCTCTACATATATACAATTCTCTTTCTGAACACTTTTGTTGGTGGTCATGCTTGAATTCTTATGATTTTTCTTTAATTGCATATCAACTTTGCTGCAAGTTCATTTAATAATAACTCTGCTTAATCTTGTTGAATGGATATAATGAATATAATGTGCTTTATATACGAGTGCTTCTCTTTGATGAATCATATGCTTGCTTTCCTTTTCTGGTTTAGCCTCTGGTGGCTTTATTTTGATGTACTTTTACACAGTTGACAGCTATTTGTTGGGTGAATTTCAGTTAATTTTAGAACTTACGAAATTTTGAAGAAATTATAGAAATTTCCCCGATCTTAAAGGAAAAAGGGGTATGCCTAAATAGATGAGCTTCAAACTTTTAACCCGCCTAGAGGTAAGATTAGACTGATAAGTGAATCTTGCTCGAAAAGCTATGCCATATTAATTAACTTGAAGCTGACAAGGGTCTCCAATAATTTTGCTTTTTCTTGGGTTTCATATTAGTATCGTTTGAGATCATTAAAGTTTTCACATTTCAAATTGATGTTACATATTTTCCTTACTAATGAAATGCAGTTGCATAATGAATCAGTTAGGTAATGTACTTTACTATGATGACCAATTTTAGTCAAGAAACAGTTTAGTTTTCCTACAGTTGCCACCCAATAAACTAAAACAATAATAGTGCAAGAGTGATTTTTTTGTTAATTAAAAAGTGCAGTCTATTCACACCTTCAAACATAATGCAAGCACATCTTCCAAATTTTGCAGTTTCATGGTTGATTCTTTGTGGCTTCTTCACAAGAATTGATCTGGATTATGAGTTCCTGATTTACTTTGAAATTTGACCAGCTTGTGTCTCAAGATCATTCCTCATGACAAATTTTCATTTGCGAAGATTTGGTTGATGGCTGCCCAGTTTGAAATACGACAGTTAGATCTTGATCGAGCACGACTAATTCTTGGATCAGCAATTGGCAAAGCTCCAAAAGATAAGGTACCACAGTTGTTTGATTATATAATACTTTTTCCTCTTTCTTCTCGTGTCTCCACATTGAGGTTGTTTTATTGCTATTTTTTCTTCTGTATAATGTTGTCCTTTTTGCATTTACAAACAGATATTTAAGAAATACATTGAGATAGAGCTGCAACTTGGTAACATTGATCGTTGCCGGAAACTGTATCAGAAGTATTTGGAATGGTCACCAGAACACTGTTACGCTTGGAGCAAGTTTGCCGAGTTGGAAAGATCCCTGGCTGAAACTGAGAGAGCTAGATCTATTTTTGAGCTTGCAATTGACCAACCCGCTTTAGACATGCCAGAGTTGTTGTGGAAGGTACAACGCCATTGATCTTCCGTTGTTTTGATGCGTTGAAAAGATTTTGTATTGCTATTGTGTCTCCATGCTTTTGTTCAGAAAATTACTGTTAGCGGCCTGCATTTTGGCCTTTTGGCTGTCATCTGTCGATTTGTTATTGAATTATAGAGCACAATAATTTTTAGGTCTACTATTCAGGCATCTCATTAAAGAAGTCATCATATTTGTCATTTCAAATCTGTACTGCAAGATTGAGAATGAATTATGTTTTAATTTAGAAAAAAAAAACTCTGGTCCACTCTCTACTAGTTTTGCTGCTGCATTTTCAAGCCTCCTATGAAGTTGAAAATATTGAATTTAAATATTGAAAATCTGGCTTGTTTTGATCGGTCTACCTCTTTATTATTGCTAGAGGCTGTTGGTCAGTTACAACATATAAACTCAGTATTTATTTCATATAGGCGTACATTGACTTTGAGATATCAGAGGGTGAATATGAAAGGACTAGAGCTCTTTATGAGAGGCTTTTAAACCGCACAAAACACTTGAAGGTGTGGATTAGTTATGCCAAATTTGAGGCATCTGCTATGGAAGAGGGCTTCCAGGATTCAGATGTGCAAGAAAGTGATTATGAACAGAAGAGAAAATGCCTTCAACGTGCTAGAGGTAGGATAATTTGTTCCTAATACATCCTATTACTAGTAACTTGTTATTTTCATTTTAGTAAAATATTCTCTCTCTCCTCATCAGGGGTGTTTGAAAGAGCCCTTAGCTATTTCAGAACTTCTGCACCTGAATTGAAGGAGGAAAGGGCAATGCTTTTGGAAGAGTGGTTGAATATGGAAAGTAGCTTTGGTGAGCTTGGTGATGTTGATTTGGTCCGTGTTAAGCTTCCAAAGAAACTCAAAAAGAGGAGGCATATCGAAACCGAGGATGGTCCTGCTGGGTATGCTCTCAACTTTCTTTGTCTATTCCTTAATTGTCTACTGTGAACTTTACTTGATGTCACATCGTCATCATTTCACTTAGTAGTTTTTACTTTTTTGGTTTGTTCGTGGACCATGGGAAATACAAGTGGGTGCCATTGCATGTTTCTGCTTTTCTTTAGTTTAGTTTCTGTTAACTTTCACAGTTTTGTCACCTTTGAGTTGAACTTAGTGGTTACCAACTTACCATAAACGGTAAAAGCCAACTTCTTGCTTAGGTTGTTGTATTGATTCCTCAAATATTTTAGAGGTGCCAGCCAATGACTTGTTAACGCAAACCTTGTGTAGTAAAACATATCCAAGAGGCTCTCTATTTATAAAGAACATTTTATGTATAATAGGAAACATCTTTAAATTTAGAGGGTATTATAGAGAGCATATTTAAATTTAGAAGCAATTTTTTTTATACTCTCCAACAATACTCTCTATTTTGACCCTTCATTTTGCTTTCTTCTAGAAATATTTATTGATTTCTCCTCATCTTTTATTTAACATATTTTTTTTTATGTCAATAGCCAATTGATTCAAATATGATTCGCATATTTAAGAAATAGAGTATTAAAATTTGTAATTTTTTATGTGCAATTGTTATAAAATAAGAATAAAGTGGGTTTGGTTCTCCAAATTAGAGCGCCAAATCCATTCTCTGTTTTAAACTGTGAAAATAGCTTATAAACTCTCTACAATAGAGAGCATATTATATTTAGAGAGTTTGTTGGAGATCCTCCGATGAGAAATTTGTTGACTAAGTTGAAAATGAACATATAAGCAAGTTTTTGGGAAGATGGGTTGCAAACTCGAGTTTAACTTCACAATATAGGCATATCGTGTTTTTTGCACACTACTTTAGGGGACTGCACAGACAATTAGTCAAGAATTAACTTCTACTTTAATAGTGTCCTGAACTGGATAATCCACCTTACAAAAAAAACGACTAGATTTATGCTTGCTAGGCAGCTCATATGTAACAGATGGTGAACCCTACCCGGTTTAAATGCCATGATATGCCAATCAAAATTGATTCGCTGAGGGCAATCCGTACTAATAATTTTGAAATCTGCAGGTATGAGGAGTACATTGATTATCTTTTCCCTGAAGAAACACAAACAACAAATCTCAAAATTTTGGAAGCAGCATACAAGTGGAAGAAGCAGAAGATTGTTTCTGATGAGGATTAGTTAGGTGAGTTGTGATACAATTTCCTCTTCATCTCAAGTTTTGATTTGTAGCAGGGTGTCAAACAATGGCATCCTTTTTTTATTTTTATTTTTTCTGTACGTGTATGTTAGTGCTCCCTATTTACTCTCCTGTATGTTGAAAATGCAGAAGCATCTGTGTGATCGAATAGAATGTTCTGTGTAACCGAGAATGCGGTCCCTATTTACTCTCCCGTATGTTGAAAATGCAGAAGCATCTGTGTGATCGAATAGAATGTTGTGTGTAACCGAGAATGCGGGCTGTATCATTACATTTTGTTCATGAAAAAAATAAGGGAAAAAAAAAAAAACGAAGAATATGGTGATTTTTTGGGATGTATAGTTTTTGAATGTACTTCATACTGAACATGATTGGACTGCATAGCAGTGAACAATAATCAAGTAAATTTATTTCATCTAGATCACGTAAGAGTTTGTGTTATCCATAACCTTCTTCTGGATGAGACCTAATCAACAGATATCGTCTTCTTTTGAGGCACGTCTTTTGTACTAGAATTTGTTGAAAGGTTTTGTGCCTTCGAATCCAATAAAACTATGTTCCGAACATTAGTACAATATTAGTAATTCTTCACTAGTAACGCCTCAATTAACTATTAGTCTGAGTTAAAACCTTCCTGATCCTCCTTTAAATTTTGGTTCCTCAGTTATCAATATTGTTGAAGAAGCAATTTATGTCTGCAAATAGATTCAATTCGTATAGACGTAAGCTATGCAACCCAGACAAGAGAGTTAGATGAACACATATGATGATGATTTAAATTGACGTGGAAATTTTAAATCAACTAAAGAGAAATTGTTACCGGGTTTAATTGTTGGATTTTGCAAGGAAGGATAAGAACATTTTTTACTGAAATGTGTTTGCATTACTAAGGATTTGCATAGTACAGTTATTCTCGTTGGATCTTTGCTTTATTTTATGGGCAACAAGCTTGTCGCGCTCAATCTTGTGAAGCTGCAGTGTCTGGTCTCATGATCTGTGCTACTGCCATGTTCGGACAAATTTAATTGGTACTATCATGACTCCCGATGTAATATGTGATTTAGGCCATCATTGTTTACTATCCGATCAATCATTGCTTTTTTTTTTTTTTCCTTCCATTGATGGGCTAGACGGTCTTGAAGTCAAGGGTGACACTTTCCCATCTCTAATTGGTTGCAAGGGTGACGCTAAAATCACTAGAGAACATTCTTCCAATTTACTCATGATGATATCTCCAAAATACGGTGGCTTCGACCGTCCTGATGAGGTAAGCCATATGGTCTAACCGGAATGCTTGACTTTTGTATCAAATTAGCTTCTTTGGTTATCTCGATATGGACCCCATTTGATCCGAGGTGACGATCGGCCACCAACAACATGAAAGTGAATATAGAAAAATTTGAAACGGATCATGGCTTGATGAAAAATGAGCTTGATTCAATGCAGAAAGCAAGTGTCCTAGACTGCATCAAGTGGCAGTAAGAAAAAAAGGACAAGGGAGCATTATCTTGACATTGATAACTACTTTTAAAGGGCAAACAATACGAAACTGTGGGGGAACTGAAGCTGAAAAACATGGAGGTTGATCAGTATCCACGTTGAAACCTGAAATTTCGATATGTGCTTTTCTCCTATCTTCTATTTATAAGATATGCAACCACCTTGCTGGCTTGCTCCAAAACCCTCGTGTCTTCCTCGGCATTCTTCAAAGGAGAACTATACTGATGCGCAGACTCCATATGTATTCGAGCACTTAAAACTACAAGAAACTAACTGAGGGAAGAGAACGAGAAGATTGAAAAGAAGAAACTATTAGTAGAGGTGGCAGGCTCTTCTAAAGTGGCCACGGATTTATGTGCCTCTCAAGACTCTTGTTTCTTGGAGGCACGCACCCTTGAGAGTGTACAAAAAATCACCGAACTGTTAAACAAAACCGAAACCATTGATTTGGGTCCTTGTTGACCAATTAATGAAGTGATTCGGTGTAAGTTTCGATAGTTGGAAACTAGATCGTGTTGGTATGAGTCATTAGATCACAAGAAAATAGAACCCTTATCTGTATGCCTGTATCAAATCCCTTAATTCAAGGAAACACCATGAGTTCAGCCGTGTATATTGTATAGGCTAAGAATAAGCCCTGAAATTATTCCTCCTTGAATCTATATATTCTATGAATGGTTCAAATGAAAAGATATAACAGTTTACAAAGAAATTCACGTATGACATGGTATCAGAGTATGATCTTGGGCTTCTTGTGACCTGACAGAAAAAAGGATCCCAAACAGCTCGGAATCAATGGCCGACTCCACTGAGCTGGTATAGCCACCAAACACTTCCACCAACTCCGTTCTCGATGACCATACGACCAAAACGACAGAGGCTTTGACGAAAGTCCAGACCGCATCACAATCACCGATCACTGATTTCCCTACTGTACCGATCAGCAATAAGTTGGATGGATCCAATTATGCCCTATGGTCTTAGGTAGCTGAGATGTTTATCTCAGGCAAGGATAAACTGGGCTATGTTAACGGAGATTCTCCTCAACCGCCTGAAACATATCCGGCATTCCGTAAATGGCGTAATGAGAATGAGATAGTGAAAGGATGGTTGATAAACTCAATGGACCCGTCTCTGGTCGTGAATTTCATCTGTTTCCCAACGGCCAAACAGGTGTGGGACTCCAGTGCTACTACTATTTCGATGGAACTGATACTTCACAAGTTTATGACCTCCGGCGTAGGGTAACTCAGATGTGGCAGAGAGGATGATCAATTGAAAAATACTACAATGATTTACAAGGGTTGTGGCATGAGATAGACCTCTGACGTCCTAATCCAATGGAGTGTGCAACAGATATACAAAAATACAATTCGTTACTACAGGCAGAAAGAGTCTACACCTTCTTGGATGGATTGGATGACCGACTCGATAACATTCAGAGTGATATACTTCAACTGAAGCCATTTCCCACAGTCGAGCAGGCTTATGTACACCTTAAAGGAAGGACACTCGTCAAGCTGTGATGGCATCTGGGACAGAAATGATAACTAGTAGTGCTGTTATGGACACTAGGAGCTCGAAAACTGGCCAACAACCAAAGTTGGTGATTGGGAAACACACCACATCTTCCAAGTTAAAAAGCATATCCGACGGAGAAAAGTGCACACACTGTGGAAATACCAAACACACTTATGATACCTGTTTCAAGCTGCATGGGTATCCCGAGTGGTAGCATGAGTTGCAAGCTAGGAAGAAAAGAGACCACGACGCTTGAGGAAGGCAAGGGCAAAGCAGTTGTAGTCACGGTCGAGCCTCAACTCTCACTCATCCCTCTGACCAATTCTTCCACTTCTATAGACCGAGGTAACTATGGACAAGTTTTTTGTAACCCTCTCAGGATACGGGTGCATGGATTATAGATTCTGGGGCTGCAAATCATATAACTTTTGATCCCAAGGACTTCTCCCATACAACCCAACCACGGCGGACCTGCATTGCTAATGAAAATGGAGTTGCATATCCAGTTACGGGGGCTAGAACCGTGCCATTATCACCCTCATTCTCCTTGTTCCTTCATTATCAAATAAATTAATGTATGTAACTCAAGTAACGGAAGAACTCAATTGTGTAGTACTGATTTATCCCACTTTTGTCTTCTCCATGATGTTCTCAACAAGGAGATTATTGGGTGTGGTACTAAGAGGAGGGGTTACATTACTTAGATGATTTCAGCCGAGGAACAGCAAATCACGTGCATCACCACATCAGTAGCAAAGAACGGGATATATGGTTGTGGCATCGTCGCTTGGGGCATCCATCATTCGGTTACCTAAAACACTTATTTCCAAATCTATTCTTACACTTACATAATGTTGAGTTTAAATGTGATACTTGTATTTTGGCTAAGAGCCATAGAATTTCCTACCCTGCAAGTTTGAATAAAAGTATTGTTCCCTATGCTCTAATACATTTTGATGTTTGGGGACCCTCCCCGAGAATTACTCTATCTGGTCACCATTGGTTTGTAATTTTTGTTGATGATTGTACCCGAATGACGTAGTTTTACCCTATGAAGACCAAAGATGAGGTGTTTCCAATATTTCAGGTTTTTCATGCAATGATTCGAAACCAATTTTTCAGCCAAGATTCAAGTTCTTTGATCAGATAATGGATGGGAGTTTGTCAATCACTGTTTCCATGCGTACTTCTAGCAACATGGTCTCCTCCATGAAATCTCATGTTCTTAGCCCCTATAAGAGAATGGCATCGCCGAATGAAAAAAAATCTCCATATCCTGGAGACAACCCATGCTCTTCTTCTCAGCACACACATTCCAACACGCTACTGGGATGATGTAGTAGCTGCCGCTGTATACCTACTCAACTGCATGCCCTCTAAAGTCTTGCACTTTAAAACTCCCTTGCAAGTGCTCCTCTCATGTGTCTTTACCTACTGTGTTGATGCTCCCTCCTCGAGTGTTTGGTTGTGTGGTCTTTGTTCACCTCCACAAAAACCAATGCACTAAGCTTGATCCATGTGCTATCAGATGTCTATTTCTGGGCTGGGGGTACATAAAAAGGCTACATATGCTTTGACCCTATTACTAACAAAACCTATACCACAATGGATGCCACCTAATCTAAGCATTTCTTCTCTCCTATATTACCTAACTCAGTCCTTTAGGGGGAGTCTATGGATGAAGAGCTAAATTGGTTAATGGCGGCTCCAGCTATCGATGACAATAGACAAACGAAAGAGCATGAAACTGAAGTTGAAGAACAAAAAATAATGAAACTACAAAGCTCCAGCATTTGAACATAGCTGAAGAAGTCCGTCAATGGAGAGTCTATGAACCAAGAAAGTTAAGAACCACCTCCCTCCATGGTACCCGACTCCCCTGCTGAGAACAATCCCGAGGTAAGCTCTCCTACTACTCCTCCATATGCCACTGACTCGAATGGTCCCATAGAATATGTGTTGCCTTTCAGGTAAAATCAAGGAAAACCACCTAATAGATACTTCACTGATAAAGAAGAAAGGCGATCCAAATACCCCATTGCGAATTATGTGTCCAATCAACACTTATATGAGCTAATTAAGACCTTTACAGAGACATTATCCTCCTGCCACACTCCAGATAGTGTGGAGGAAGCCTTAGCCAAAGTGGGCTCAAGCCATACAAGAGGAGCTGGAAGCTTTGCAAAAAAATAATACGTGGAAGCTGATACCACTGCCTGAAGGGAAGAAGATATTGGGGGTGCAAATGGGTATTTTCAATTAAATACAAAGCTGACAAATCCATTGATTGATATAAGGCAAGACTTGTGGCGAAGGGGTTTACACAGACATATGGTATAGATTATATGAAAACTTTCTCACCTGTAGCAAAACTAAATACTGTTAGAGTTTTACCATCTCTTGTGGTAAATTAGATTGGCCACTACTCCAGCTAGACGTGAAAAATGCCTTTCTCCATGACGACCTTGAAGAGGAGGTCTACATGGATATCCCGCCAGGCTATACATCCTCTTCGGGAACCAAGGTTGCATGCAAGTTGGAACGGGCATTATATGGACTGAAACAATCACCTCGAGCATGGCTCGAGCGATTTAGCTCGGCTATGAGAAAGTATGGCTTTGATTAAAGTAATGCGGATCACACTTTCTTTCTAAAGCATCGACAAGGGAAGGGACGACTCTAATTGTTTACGTAGATGACATGATTATTACGGGGGATGATGCCGTAGAAATTTTGAGACTACAAGAGCAATTTTCAGTCGAGTTTGAAATGAAGAATCTGGGTGGACCTAGGTATTTTTTGGGAATAGAGGTGGCAAGGTTGCGAGAGACATTTTTTTGTCTCAAAGAAAGTACGTGCTGGACCTACTGTTGGAGGTGGGGCTACTAGATTGCAAGCCAGTAGACACTTCTATAGCTCAAAATCACAAAATCACAGAATACATGGACCAAGTGCCTATAGATAAAGGAAGGTACCTAAGATTGGTGGGAAAGCTTATTTATCCGTTACATACTCGTTCTGATATTGCCTATGCCTTAAGTGTGGTGAGCCAATTTATGCATAATCCGAGTGAAGAGCATATGGATGCGGTGATTCGAATACTTCGCTACTTGAAATCCTCACCACGAAAGGGGCTGATGTTCTCTAAGAACAACCACCTGAATATCGAAGGGTACACAGATGTGGATTGGGCACGGAATGTTTTGGACAGAAAATCCACTTCCAGCTACTTTACATTCGTGGGAGGAAATTTAGTTACGTGGAAAAGTAAAAAGCAAAGGTAGTGGCTCTGTTCAGCGCTGAAGCTGAGGTAAGGGGCATGCCAAAAAGGATGTGTGAACTGCTATGGCTTAAAAGGTTACTAATGGAGATTGGCTTCGGTCTTAACTTGGAGATGAACATGTTTTGTGACAATAAAGCTGCCATTGATATTTTACAAAATCCTGTCCAGCGTGATCGAACAGCATGTGGAAATAGACAGGCATTTCATTAAGTAGAACCTTGAGGAGAGGATTATTCGATTTCGTTTTGTCAAATCGGAAGATCAATTGGCAGATATACTCACAGAGGCAGTACCTAGTAAGAACTTTCATGACTCCCTCGACAAGTTGGGCATTAGAGATATTAATGCACCAACTTGAGGGGGAGTATTGGAGTGAGTCATTAGATCACAAGAAAATAGAAACCTTATCCGTATGTCTGTATCAAATCCCTTAATTCAAGGATCCACCATGAGTTCAGCCGTGTATATTGTATATGCTAAGATTAGGCCCTAAAATTATTCCTCCTTGTATCTATATATTCTATGAATGGTTCAAATGGAAAGATATAACAGTTTACAAAGAAATTCACCGTGTGACAAATTGAACCATTTACCAAATCCCTCGTTCTCTTAAAAGAGGCAATCCCCTGATCACTATTCATTTATGTCACACGAGTTTTCATATTAACCCAGTTTCATTGTGGTTTT
>CAIGRP010070292.1:0-11927 GCA_903798385.1 Fraxinus cuspidata
TATATATATATATAAAATTCAAAATTACCGTTTTACCCCTTTTTAAATTAATGAAAATAGTAAAAAGAAGTTGAGTGGCTATTGTGATATATTATTTGAAATTGGGTGGCCATAGTGAAACATTATATGTAATTGAATGGCCATGGTGAAATAAAATTAAATTGGGTGGCAATGGTGACACTAAGTATAAAATTCAGTGGCCATGGTGAAACAAAATTAAGTTCAGTGGCCATAGTGACACTAACTTTAAAGTTGGGTGGCCACCAGTGAAATTAACCCTAATCGAGACTCTTCTAGGTTATTTTGATACTCTTCCTTTCAAATTCGAAACCAGGTTAGTTCCTTCATTCTTTGTTTTCCTTCAGATACATAGTACTAAATGGTCAACAAGATTTTATCTTTGTTTTCATGTTCAAATGGTTGATTAGATACATTGGCGTGGAAGAAAATGATGAAGCACAGCTATTGTACTATTTCATTGAGTCCGAAACAATCCTAGCATGGACCCTCTTTTGCTTTGGTTGATTGGTGGACCAATTGCTCTGATTTATTTGGTATTGTTTATGATATTGGTAATCTCTTTACTAAATAATATATATTTTCACAGATACACACACACACATACACACACACAGATATATACATAATATGTAGATATATACGTGTGTTTTGATGTTTCTACAAGAGGCACACAGGTGAGTGAGAAAAATGTTGGAGCCTAGTGTTTGTGTTTCGCGGTTTATTGGCTTGTTTGTTTAGATGGACATACTTGATATCTTAATATTGAACTCAAAAGAAATTAGTAGAGTACATTTTGTACACCATATTGAATTAAGCGAGATGCGATTAGAGATGATATGATTAACGTGAATTATGATGTACCGTTCTAATAGAGCTTTTAACGATACACGGTATTGAAAAAACTTATAAGTATTTTTAACATAAATAATATTACATTTGTTTTAAATGATTTTTCTTATTTATACGTAAATTTACTCAAAAGTGATTATTTACTTGAAGTATTTTTTTACTTAAAATTAAATTTTCTTAGAAGTGATTTTTTACTTATAAATAATTTTTTAGTTACATGTAATTTTCTTGCTTGAACGGAAGTTTACTCAAAAGTGAGTTTTTAGTTAAATTTGTTTTGAAGAATTCACCATGATATACTTGAGCCATGCATAATGTAATGAAAAATAGACACAAATTTTTTAATCTAGCATAATATGGAATAAAGAGTTTGTAATGTTTAATGGTACATCGAAAGAAAATTAGATCATATAAAAATGTCAGTATACATCAAAAGAAAAATAAAACTTATTGAGAAAAATATAATGACGATTTGATAGATGGAGGAACTAAGTTCAAAATGAACAATTTTTATTGTGTGGATGAGACAAGTATATTGCAATTAAATTCAACTTTTGAATAAACTAAAACATATCAAGAAAGAAAATTTAACTAAACATTAAAAGATAAATATGACAAAATTGTTAAAGTTTGATCCAAATTCCATTGGGTATTTGTGGATTAGTTGAAGTGGGCTTTGAAGAGGTCAAAATATGAACCAAGAAGTGATTTAACTACATCCCTATTAGCTGCGTGCCAAGTTCTCGATCGAGCGAGCAAAGCAGGGAGTTGGCAACTTCGGCGCTAGCTTGCTGGCGTTAGCTTGCTGCTTGTTTCCCTTTAGCGTGGCGCTCAAGTGGTGTAGCATCTGGCCCACTATCTATTTCACGTTTTGACGTTTCTTTTATACTCTTTCCATCTTTGGACTATTGTTAGGGTTTTAAAACGTATCCTTCATATAGTTGACTCTACTTTACAAATTAGATAGTTAGACAATATTTTAAACACCATATCTTTGTATTCTTTCTTCATATTACCTCTTCCAAATTTCTTGTGTTCTTCTTTTGTTATGATCTTTAATTCATATTGTGTAATATAATCTCGTCCTTAATTCCTAACAAATGGTATTGGAGTTTAATGTTTAATTTGTTCGAGGTTTTCTTATGATGACAACCATGAAATATGATATTCCACTTTTAGATCACATCACTAAATTTTTGTTGTGGTGGGTAAAGATGGAAGCAATGCCTACTCAGATGGATTTTACTGATACTTTGTTGGGATTTGACAAGATATCCACAAATTGGACTCTAGAGGAAAAACAACGAAAGGACCCAAGGCCCTATCATAGATTCATCTTCATTTTTCGAACCATATTTTTCAGTACATTTTAAAGGAGAAAACTGCAGCTGTATTATGCTTGAGGTTGGAGCAATTATGCATGACGAAAAGTGTAACGAGCAAATTGCATTTGAAATAGCGATTGTGTTTTCATCGTATGACAAATGATCTTATATGATTAAGAGGATTTACCATAGAGGTTAAGTATGATTAAGAGGATTTTGGGTTCATATATATCTTTTAGAGATATAATCTTATATAGTCGTGATACTCTCACCATTGAAGAAGTTTATCATGTTCTATTCCCAAATAAGAAGATGAAGTATCTTGTTGGATCTGAGGCTTATCGAGATGGCCTTGTTGTTGATGGTCATTATGTAAAGGACAGATTGAAATCTAATTTCAATAATTAAATTTGTAACTATTGAAATAATAAGGGGCACATTAAGAAAGATTGCAGAATAAGGAAAAGTTGCTGCAAATCAGAAGGGAATAGAACCAAAAACATTAGGTTAAGCTGATATTGTAGGAAATTGCTACAATGATGGAGAACTTTTGGTTATTTCTAAAGGCGGTTCCAATCCTATCGAGAATTGGATTCTTGATATAGCTTGCACTTTTCATATGTGTCATAATCAGGATTTGTTTTCAACATATGAAAAAGTTTCAAAAGATGTTGTGGTAATGGGTAATAATGCTCTTTGTAAGATAGTTGGTATTGGAAGGGTTAGAATTAAAATGTTTGACGAGACGATTAGAACACTTGATAAGATGAGACATATCCCAAATTTGAAGTGAAATCTTATCTCATTAAGTACTCTTGATTCAAAAGGGTACAAGTACACCGGTGAAAGTAGAGCTCTGAATATTAGTAAAGGTATACGTGTTGTGTTAAAGGGACAGAAAATTTCCCAGTTCTATATCTTTTAGTGTTCTACAGAATATTTGGATACCAATATGGAGAAATTAGAGACATTTGTAGATATTCAATTTGGTATAGTGATGTTGGAGTTTGGTTTATGTTCTATATTAAATATTACATCTCCGTGAAGTTCAGAAGTTATGGATAATGCTGCTTTACCATCACCACCAATGGTGGCATAGCATTCAATTGCTAGAGACAAACTCATGAGAGATATTAGGCCCCACAAAGGTACGAGGAATCTAATTTAGTTGTTTATGCTTTAAATGTGGTTGAAGGTGCTAAATCTAGCAAAAAATCTTCTACAGAAGCAGTTTGCCATGCTGATTCTATTACATGGTGTGTTTTAGCCATGGTTGGTAATCGTTGAGTTACTTTATGATTTTGTTGCTCATAGAAATAATTCGAGCAACTTTAATACCTAAGGTAATTTTGCCGAGATGTGGTTGAATTCAGTTTGAGTTTATCCTAGTTGGATTTTGCGGAAGAGGTAGAGAATTTTGTTAGCAGGAGAATTCGTTAGATGTTCTTATTGAAAAGTTCAGTTTTATTCCTTGCAGTGGAATTCGTTTCCAGGTAGAGAGTTTTGAAGTCTTGTTCATTGCGTGACCTAAATTTAATTGGGCATTTGTGGAATAGTTGAAGTGAGCCTTGAATAGGTCAAAATGTGGACTAAGAAGTGATTTAACTGCATTCTCGTTAACTGTACGCCAAGCTCTACTAGAGCGTGATGGTACCAGCCGCCACTCGAGCAACGTCTCTGTTACTCGCTTCTCGCCAAGGGATCGCTCTAGCAGTGGTGACATCCGACCCTCTAATCGTTTCGCAATTTGATGAAATTTTTATGCTCTTTCCATTTTTAGGAATATTATTAAGGTTTTGACATGTATCCCATATAGAGTTGGCTCTTTTCTACAATTTAGAAAGGCCAAATAATATTGTAAATACAATATCTTTGTATTCTTTCTCTATATTATAGAATTCTTATTTACTCTGCCAAATTGCTTGTGTTCTTATTTCATACTATGCCATATAATCTCGTCCTTAATTCCTAATATATGCTAGAATTTTAGATAATAAAATTTAAAAAATATTTATGGACAATAAAATTTAAAAATCAAAGTAGTGAAACAAGTGTTGAAGAATTCACAAAACCCTATAAGTTATAAACATAAACAAATTTGGGTTTTTTTTACTATGCGGATTAAATTCAACAACTGGAAATGCAAATCCTAGGCCGGCTTTGATGGGTGCAATTTTCATGGTTTATTTCTTTGACTATGATGTCTGCAAGTTTAACGCCGATATTGAAATAAGAAAATTTCCATAATCCCAAGCATTTTACCCTATGTATAATGTTGTCCTCAACTTACTTGCAAAAACTACATTTTGAACTTTGTATTTAAAAATATTTTTTTTAAGTTTGTAGCCCTCATGAGATATATTATAGGAAACAACGTACTTGTATTTCAATTGTTAAAATTATAGTTGTCAAATAATTTTTCGTGATAGATATATGAGAAGTAACGTGATCTGTAGAGATAGATCTAGAAGATTGCTTAACTCACCTCAATCTATATAGATAAAATCTTCTTAAGATTTTATATGTAGAAAATGAACTGAGAGTTTATGGATACACTAGTGCTAACTTCTAGTCATATTAAATGATAGCATAGCTCAATTAGGATATTGGTTCGCTCTTAAATGGTGTGTTGGGAAGGTTCCAAACAGAAGATAATTGTTGACTCAATAACAAAAGCGTTATACATCATTGCTTTAGAAAGCAACAAAAGTTGTGGTTTGGTTTAGAAAGTTCATCAATGAACTTGGAGTAGTTCCAACTTTGTTCATCATATGCCTCTGCATTGTGATAATATTGAAGCCATCATCCAAGCGAAAGAATTAAGGTCTCATCAATGATTCAAGCATGTGTTAAGGCGGCATTATCTTATCAGAGAGATAATACAAAGAAATTACGTAAAAAAAGAACGAATTCCCATAAGTTACTAAATTGCATATCCACTGACAAAGAGTTGCCGCAGCATAAACATAATTGCCATGTAGACTCTTATGGCATAAGATACATAAGTGATTGGATCTAGTCCAAGTGGGAGTTTGTAAGTGTTATGCCATATCTCCAATCAACTTTAGACATAAACACTTTTAATATATATAATCGATACATATTTAAGGTGAGATCTATTATTTAATTGAATTAATATTCTAATAAATTAAATAATAGAATCAGTAGATTCTAGTCTTATTAATCTGTTAATCACAAGGACTTGTGAATGTGATACAAATTACAAGATACAGATCTCGTTAGTACGGATAGACCATCTCATGTGACATTTCTTACTTGTGAAGTACATAGCCGATCTCACAAGTTAAAGTGTGGAGACGCTTGAATGAACACGTGAATATTTTGTTATAGAAAAAACATTGGAGACCTGCTGGGAGATTCCACATGGATAATTATATAAGTGTCAGAGGTTAATCTCTAACGTTCGGTAGTGAAATTGGTCCTTTGACTTGAGATCATCATAGTGCCTTATATGAGGACAGTCATACTTTGGTGATATTGGATATAACTTTGCCAAGGGTCGCTAATACGGTATCGTTCGGGTATGTCTAGAATCATATGAAGGTTGTGAATGATCAATAGATGATTCGTAACTCTTAGATAGTAAGAGATTATGATCTACATTTCATTTAGTTAAGTTGATAATGAAATCATTAAAAATATTATGATCTACATTTCATTCAATTAAGCTAATAATGAAATCATTGGTCAATGTGTACTCATAAGTGAATCAAAAATGAGTTTTCGACTTATATTGACTTACTAGTGGGATGAAAGATATGATCGATAATTGAGATTGACACATATCCATATCTCATAATTGATAAGATCAAATTAATGAAGGGATTATAGTTTCAGGGGTATACAAACAATTTTGGTTTTATCATACCCGTGACATTTTCTGTCACATTTATTGCTCCTCACATTGTTAGATGTCAATCTGAAATGACGGAAACGAATTGATGATATATTAAAATGGGTATTTTAATTTATCAATTTGATAAGATTAAAATAATAATTTACATCGTTAGAGATCGTGATTGGGAACCTGATGGGTCACACACAAAAGGAGAACTAGAAAAGTAAGATTCACCAATTAAAAAAATAAATAAGTGTTAGACAATTAATTAATTGGATTGCTTGTTAATAGCGTTGAATGAATGAATTAGATTAATTAATTCATGGAATGAATTTAATTAATTTGATTAATTAAATATTGGATCTGGTTAAGGTTAAGAGACGGTTTAAGCTCACTTAGGTTTATATTAATAAAAGTTGATAATGAAATCATTGGTCAATGTGTACTCATAAGTGAGTCAAAAATGAGTTTTCGACTTATATTGACTTACTAGTGGGATGAAAGATATGATCGATAATTGAGATTGACACATATCCATATCTCATAATTGATAAGATCAAATTAACGAAGGGATTATAGTTTCAGGGGTATACAAACAATTTTGGTTTTGTCATACCCGTGACATTTTCTGTCACATTTATTGCTCCTCACATTGTTAGATGTCAATCTGAAATGACGGATACGAATTGATGATAAATTAAAATGGGTATTTTAATTTATCAATTTTGATAAGATTAAAATAATAATTTACATCGTTAGAGATCGTGATTGGGAACCTGATGGGTCACACACAAAAGGAGAACTAGAAAAGTAAGATTCACCAATTAAAAAAATAAATAAGTGTTAGACAATTAATTAATTGGATTGCTTGTTAATAGGGTTGAATGAATGAATTAGATTAATTAATTCATGGAACGAATTTAATTAATTTGATTAATTAAATATTGGATCAGGTTAAGGTTAAGAGACGGGTCTTCGAGTGAATCCAAATATAATTATAGCTATTACAGTTTCAGAAAAAAGAACAGAAGAACATAATTCATATTCTTACTAGCTCAAGAAAAAAAACTTACTTCTCGTTCTTATTCCCTATGTGGATTTTCATCGGAGACTGGACAATTGGACAGCCACGGATGGCAGTTCATGATTCTTCTTGTTCGAGAATAAGCAAAAGAGTTTACTGAATTCATCAAAGGTATAATTTCTATCACAAATTCTATTTAAACATAAAGCAGATCCGTAGTGGGAATTGAAAAATAATTTATTTTCTATTGTGCATGTTAAGTAAATTCCCAACACACACACAACATCAAGAAGACTATGATGTTGAGACAAGTTTAAATTCATCTTCCACTTCAAGTCTAAATAAAGAAATTTGTGGTTATAAAACCATAAATGTTCTTACTAAAGAAGAAAAACTTATTCAAGAAAAAATTGAGAAAATTGAAGATCCTCAATTCAAGAAGAAATTCTCTCTTATTCTTCCTTCTACTCCTAAAACCTCTGTAATACCATTTAATATGAAGGATATATTAAATAGGTTCAATACTGAATCTACATCTTCAAAATCTTCTAGTTCTGAATTACGATCATAAATTAAGGAGATGAAATCTCAAATTGCTATCCTTGAGCATCAAATGAATGATGTTACAATGGAAGTTGTTTTCTTAAAAACTGACATCTCTAATCACGATTCCCCCTTAAAAGAAGAAACTTCTCAAAGAGAATAAAAAATTAATTTTATCAATCGTATTCTACTTCAAAAATGGTACTACACCATGACCATTATGGTCAATAAAGAATTCAAATTCACCTCTAGATTTTAATTGATTCCAAAGCTAATCAAAATTGCATTAGGTGATGATTAATCCCTACTAAATATTTTGAAAAAGCTATTGAGCTTCTTAATTGTACTAGTGGTAAAAAAACTCAATACTTAATACAAATTTTCTAAAGCACATGCTAAAGTAGAAGAGGAATTTAAGTTGGTCTCAACATCCGAGTCTTCTTGATGTTGATAAACTTGCTCGAGTTTAGAATCAGATNNNNACATCCGAGTCTTCTTGATGTTGATAAACTTGCTCGAGTTTAGAATCAGATTCTTCATCTGAACTAGAATTGAGTAGGTTAAGAAGTTCAAGTTTAATATCTTCTTCTATTTGAATATTATTAATATTTCCCCTCATAGGACATTTATTGGAATAATGACCTGTTTGTTTTCATTTCCAATAGGTAATATTTGAAGTTTTAGGAATTTGTTTCATTGAAGATTATCGTTTTGAATATTTGGCAGGATAACATTTAGAGGATTTTTGTTTTTGAAAAGACCATTTTCTAAAGGAGGGAAACCTTTTCTTTTTCAATTTTGAAGAAGGGAGAATGATTTTTCAAAACCATATTGATCACAAAATGAACCGAGTTCTTTTCAACTCTTAGTTCTTTTTTATTTCTATTTTTATTTGAGTTTGAGATCATTGCATAATGCTAATCCTTCTTTATTAACGAAATTTATGATTTAGCCATAAGTAAGGAGAGCATAATGAATAATATCATTATGATGAAGTTTGATAGAATTTCAACTCTTTCGGCAAAATTTTTAGGAAGTCCATATATAAATCTTCTTTCCAAAAAGATTGAGTACAATCTTCATGAAATAAAACTCTAGTAAGAAACATGTCCTTATACCAGCAAAAATCATGAGGTTTAGGGAAGTGAGATTAAAGAAAATCTCAGATGTTTTATCTTGAAGAAGAGTTGGAGTTCCAATAAAATGATTGAGAATAGAAAAGACAAGTGCATTGAAACTATTATTTTGAAATTGTTCATTGGTAGCTTGACTAACCTTATTACGATCTTTTGTAGTGAGGTAGTTATTCCATCAGCTTTTAAACTTTCATGTGAAATCACAAACTAAATTTTGGAAGGCAATAACAAGAATTATCTCTCGACATATATAAGTTGTGTAACACACTGCCATATTATGGAGTAATTGTAATATTTGATATTTTGTCGGTCCATTAAGATTCTATTTGACGATCTCATCGCCCGTAAGGAAACTTGTGGTTTCTTGTTTTCTTCATACAACATATTAGGATGAGAAGGACGATAACAAAAATGTGGAAGTTTAGAATTTTGACCTTTCAATTTATTGATATGAGATAGTTCATTTTCAATAAATTGAGCTTCAAGTTCTTCTAAAATATCAACAGTTTAGATATTTTTTAATATTCTTAATTTGGATATTTGATTAGCGATTCTTGTAAAATACTTGATTATGTATACAAAGAGTCTTTTCTTAGCTTAGGAGCTAATTTTGAATCAAAAAATTGTATTAAGAGGTATTTTCTTATCTTTTTTTGATGAGGAGGCTTCAGAATCAGAATTGGCTTCAATTCTGGATAATTGAGAATGTATTGACTGAAGAACAATATTTGTATAATTGTTCTACGATTGAATATTTTTATCTCCTTGGCTATCGTACTAGATTCTTTTGATCTATCAGCAAGAATTTGCTTGAGAGGTGATGCAATAATATTAGTGTTACCATGAAAAACAACTATTTCTTACATCGGCGGATGTTCGGATTGAAAACTTTGTCCAGAAAGAGTTTTTCATGTTTTCTTATTAACATAAGTATTTTGAATAGATTCAATTTTAGCAATTTTCTTGACAAAAGCTTAAATATTTAAGAGAGTCATAAAATTCTTCCCATAAAGTTTCAATCTCGGTTTTTGAAAACATTTGTGGAAGAGTATTGTTGTGTTTTTTATGTAAGTGGCAAGTCTGTGAACAAAATGGACTAAATTTAATATGTTGTAAAAATCAATGAGTAAGTTGTAAATAGTATAAATTGAGTTGTATTAGATCTAGGGATCGAGAATAGAAAAGAAGGAAAAACGGCACTGCAATTTCGCTAGATTGTCGCCATAACTTAGCTCGAGCGGCAGAAACAGTAACATTGTCGCTGGCCTGTCGCAAGGACTTCGTTCAAGTGACACACCGTTACTCACCTGTCGCCCAGCTTTCGCTCGACCGACATGGTTTTTCGAAAAAATTTAATTCGCATTTTTAAGTCTTTTTGTCCGGTCCATTCGATCCCAAAACCTAAACTATAAATACCAAACACCTCTGAACGGTTTTCAAAGCGTGATTTGTTCTTTGCATTGAAAACATCAATCCAAATACTAAATTGCTACTTCCTACATATCTATCAAAGTGCTGAAGATCAATGGAAGGTGACTAGAGTTCCAATTATTGGAGAATGCAGAGTTCTTTATTGATCCACAGGAGATAGATGAATTCATAAAGTTGGAAGTTTATGTAAGAGCGCGCAATCTAGGAGGGCTTTGAAAATTACAGCTCGGAGTTGGTGCAGAAGCACGTAATCCAGGAAAGCTATGGGAATTGCAATCAAGAGGTTAGAAAGTACTAGTGGTAGTAGTGTTTGACGGACTGTAAGTTCATAATTCGTTTATGGTTGGGGTTTCTCCGTGATCATTCATTGTGTTTGTTTACTGCTTTCATAACTGCGATATTTCAACGTAGGAAAAATTGAACTGTTTGATTAACCATCTAGATATAATTAATAGTGACTTGTTGAAAATTAATTATTAAGTTTTAGTTTTGCAGAATCACTTATTCACCCCCTCTAGATTTAGTTTGGGTTGAACCTCGTTATTTTAATTGGTGTCAAAGCCTAATTTCGATTCCTGACCCATAAATAATTCTAGATGAGTCAGTCTTTGTTCATGCCTCTGTTTTTTTACAGAAGCAACTATACTTATTGGAAAGTTCGAATGAGATATTTCTTTAAAACATTGGATGAGCATATTTGGATAAGCGTTCAAATTGGGTGGACTACACTTCGATCACTATTGTTGGTGTAGCTACACCTACTGATATTCACTCTAGACTAAAGATGAATTAGCCGAGTGTAACTAGAATAGTAAGGGTCTTCATGCCCTATTCATGGCCATGCCTGCTGAAGAGTTTAGGAGAGTACCGATGTGTGAAACTGTTAAAGAAGTTTTGGGATTAGAATTTCTGGTGAGTGCTCCCTTCTAAAAGCGTTAAAAACTCTAAATTATAGATGTAGACCTCCAGGTTTGAAGAAATTATAATGAAAGACGTTGAATCGTTTAATGAATTCTATACGAAGCTTAATGATATAGTAAATTCGAGTTTCAACTTAGGTGAGAAGATCCCTGAGTCTAAAATTGTTAGAAAAATCATCAGATCCCAACCTGAAAGGTTTAGACCTAAGATCACCGCGATTGAAGAAAGTAAGGACTTAGATATAGTTAAGATAGAGAAACTCATAGGATCTCACCAAACATATGAACTCACCATATCTCAACTAAAAAAGGTTAAATCCATAGCCATGAACACTATTAAGGAAGAAGAGAGTGATTCGACTGATGCTGAGACCCCATGGACGACGAAATAGCTTATTTTGTTAAAAAATTTCAGAAAGTGATGAGGAATAGGAGAAAGCCTCAAGAAAGGAAAAATGATGTCCCTAATAAATTTTGGAAAGAAAAGCGTGAGAAGAATAACCCTGAGACTTCTAATAAGAAAACCCAGTCAGTTAGATGCCATGAGTGTTAGGGTTTTGGTCACTATAGGAATGAATGTCCTAACTTCAAGAAGAATTTGAATAAAGGAAGGTGTAAGACATTAGCTGTGACCTTGAGTGATGATGAATCAGATTTGAGTGTTCAGAGTGATACCTCTAGTGGTGAGGATGGACAAAATTTTATGGCATTCACGTCTATAGCTAAGATTGAATTTGACAAGGAGAATGAAACGGTGGAGAATGATGAACAGAGCGAACAATTTTAGGAAGATTCTGAGGATGAGACTAATATTCATGA
>CAIGRP010070301.1:0-39826 GCA_903798385.1 Fraxinus cuspidata
CTGTAAAGGTGGTTGAAAACCTAGTGCCATATGGTCATCTGACTTGGGAGTCATCGGCCTAAAGCTCATTACATGGATTATGTAGAAAGCAAATGAGGAGATATATATATATATATATATATATATATATATATATATATATATACACACCCACAACGGAGGTACACACTATGAACAAAAAAAAATATTCCAAACGTAAGGAAAAATAGAGGAAATTTTTTTAAAGTATCAGATGTCGTTTGGAAACAAGATCGTCAATCAACTTTGTCCATTCAAAAGCTTCAAACAAACGTATTTATAGGTGCATGTTTATTTCATTTTTAAATTATGAATTTTCTTTGAAGTATGAAAGAATTGGTGCCTTTGGATATTGTGCTTCGGCATTACTATAGTTGAAACGATCATTCTTCAGTTCTATATATTATGATAATTCTATAAAACTTGCATTTTCCTCAAAATCCATCTACATGTGACGATATGAATCTATAGTTTGAATTTTCCAATTTGACAACGAAATGCACCAATAATATCTATTGAATTTTCAACTCATAGATTAATTCCCTTCTTACAAGTTGATTTGATTTACTTGAGACGTGGAAGATGGTAGATGGTGGTGCAACGTGATATGGAGAAGTAGGGTGACTTAAAATTATTATTTGAGTATAAAAAAAATGTATGTGTGCTCTGAGTAATAATATTTTGATGAGCATCGTTTGTGGAACTACATAAAGAAACGTGTCATGAATTAATTGTGTCTACTAGAAATTAACTTATAAGTTTCTCGTTTCTCACATAAAAGTTAGCAATAAGTTCATTGTTGCTGGCTTTTTTAAGTTTCCAACTTGTGTCCTTGACTTCAAGAATTCGTATCTCATTTGTTACTTGGAATTTTCGGACAAAACCAATGGATTTTGATATCATGGGTTAGCTACTGGATAAACTTGAAATTGTGCCAATCCAATGTCTGTACAATTTGATATTTCGCTTAAGTAAACTACGCTGGTTTTTCTCCCAAAATGAATAGTTACGACGTTTTGAAAAATATTTTAATGACTCATATGTTGTCAACCTAAGCCAATTTTTAGATATGCTATATCATAGGAGGTTTCCTAATTTCCCTTAAAATTTCATGAAATTTTGAGGTCGACAACTATGCAAACAATTTTTTTTACACTTGCCGCGCGAAATAGAAAAAAGGGAAACAGGTTTTTCTTATTTAATACCTAAATTTTTTTTGCATTCCACTGTTCACGTGAATAGTAAGCACATTCGTGAAAATTGTCCAAAAGACTTCTTTTGTTTGTTTTTTTCTTGTCACAGTTATTTTATTTTCCAAAAGTGGTTTCCTTTATAAGAAATTATTTGGAAGGTTCTAAATATTAAATCGTGTTGTTTAGAATAATAATAATAATAATAATAATAATAATAATAATAAATTCTTAAATCAATTTTTCGTTTAAAACATTATGTTTTCCGCGAAAAGTGTAGTTAATTAAACTATTTTTCCAAATAATTCCTAAGTTTACGGTTAAGGTACAATTTTTTTAATGACGTTTCGGTCCATGCAGATTGTGGTGTTACACGAATTGTCATGGGATCTACCTCCATGGTGTCCCGTCTCCCAAAGTCCCAAAACAATGACTTTTTCAAGTCCTTAAGGGATGAGGGTAGATCTAACATGAAGGGCGAGTGAGACCCAAATGGGGTCAGGTAGTATCATCCCTTACTTTTATTGCCTCTTGACGGTATTTTTAGGAAGATATATGGAGTGGAAGACACTAAAACAGATATCACTTCATAGGCTGGCTTCACGCCAAAGCATCCATGATCCAACCATCTGACTCCAAGAGTTTGGATGTAACTCAGTCGGAGCCAGTCCATAAGAACAAAGCACTGGACGAAAGAATGGATGAAAATGAAGTTTAAGGCTTGCTTTGAAGAGGTTCTCGCTTACGGCAATACACCCCAACCTTGGGTAGCAATCTCTCTCATGGGATTCAAGGATTGATAAACTCAATATTTTCAAGGACTAACAGATCTCCCTACACTAAGCCATTTTTTAAGGTAATGTTGGAAACATAATCAGAGGCCTTTCATTTTATGGGGGCATGGGGGCAACATCCATATGTTTTTCCCAGATCTAATAGCCCTATTGATCTTTTCTGATGAAAGGACAGTAGGCTCCATAATGTTCGAAGTGCCTACGGCTAAACCCTTGCCCCTCGCCTCAGCAGAATTAAAAGGCGATGTCCTAGACATGATTCAGTGCTAAAAAAAATATTAAAAGAAGAGTTTTTCAAAATGTTACCTGAAGACTGGTCTTTATAAGTCAAACACTCACTAAAGATGATAAAGGTCACTGAAGATGATTGAATGTTGATGGAGATGTGTCGCCAAAGAGAGAGAGTTCGTAGAGTACAAGTGTGTTTTCGAATTTTTTTGCAAGCAGAAGACTTGCAAAATGAAGAACACCTTTTATATCATAAAGGCAATTCACCTTAGCCATTGGATCAACCCGAGAGTCATCATGTTCATCCATTTGTTGCTTCATTTGAGCCGTTAAGATGTAACGTCAAACATGATCAAGGGTTTGGATGAGGCGATGTACCTCAAATGCTATTACATCCACATTGCCTCGAACTCTTCCGATCGTGCGCTCTAATTAGCAATAATGACCTAGGTGACGCATCTCTTGGATGTAGGCAACACCTCAGCTGGTTTTCCTTCGAAATATGCAGCATCTTTCAAATCATTAGCATAATATCCAAAGATGTATTGTTCACTCGAAGACTTACCACATCACCTCAGTTCCAACTTGTACATTTTTTTGTCACCTTACCTCTACCTCAATGGCTTTTATCAAACCTTCTATCATTCAGAACCTCGTCCTTAAGCGAGGACCTCACCTCTACCTCAAAGCTTTTCTTAAAGCTTCTATCATTCAAAGTCTCATCCTCGAGCACGGACCTCACCTCTACATCTCTTGCATAGTTGCCACCAAAGGTATTCCAACCCATTTCTGCAATTCGAATTACATGCATTATACAAATATCCATATCTAGACTGGGGAATTATTGTGTTGTGTTCAAATACTCAGTAATATGAGCAATTAGCCCGCCAAAGGAAGGTAAGACATTCCACGACAACGAATTCACTTCTTCCCAACATTGAAGTCCATGCATTAAATAAATATCTTTATATGGACTTGGAGGACTATTATTACGCTCGTTCTGAATGAGGCTCTAGGTCAACATGTCAGACTAGGCTTTAGAGTAGCTACACGTCGAGGATTTAAATACATGTCAGCCTATGATTGATAGAATGATACCTAGGAAAAGATCTCAACCGTCACGATTAGACCACGTGTTACTTCATCCAACGGTTATAATTTCTTTTCTTCTGCTATAAAAGCTATGCATTGTACGATTTAAAGGTAATGCAATTTTAAACTCTCAAAACTATGAGTTTGCTCTAATATATTACTTCATTCCCTCTTGGATCCGACCTCTTTATACCTAGTAACTCACGTCTCTATCTCATCCTACACCCATTTACTTATACATTGACTGACTTGATTATTGGAGTGTGTGACCGTCTCTCCCCAATTTGGAGAAGGTCACATGTTACTTATGATTTGTTCAAATGTGTAGGACCAAAGGCTTACGTGGATTGAAAAGGATTCGAAATCTGTTGACAATGTCACCCATTAAAAAATGAGGTAAACAATCCTAGTGAAGACAATTTACAGTACTAAAACAACCAAAGAAAAACAATCGTGCTACACTAACATCTCGGTTGACATCTTGGATGACCGAATAGATACACCTCGAGCGACAGGCATTATTTTATTCACTCGGGACCCACGTGCAATGTGAGGGTTGGTCATCCCTTCGGTCATTCATTTTCGAGCACTTTAGCATAATTCAAAGAAAAATGTTAAAATCTTTATCAAACCGTACCTATGATCCTGCATCGAACATGCTTTTGGTGGAAAGCCCTCGACAATTTCAATGCTTTTGGCGTGGCAAACAAGCAAAGCATAATTATTTACACCGCCACGACATCAGCATACCATGTGACGAGAGCAAAAGGAATCATCAAAATCACGCAACTATTTAAAAATTTGTAGCCATAGAAACTTACAATACTTTAGTATTTACAAAGGGCGTTGACTACACGAGGTGACTCATCACCAACTAGGCAGATTTTTATACAGACTTTCCTCAATTTAATATCAAAATTGACCCCAAGATGGACACAAATATTAAAAGTTCCCTGAAGGCCTCTTTCATTTCTTTACTTACACCTTACCCTAGACATAGTAGAATTATTTTTGGTCAATCAAAACAAACTCCGATTACTTACAAAGACTCCTTGCCTTACATACAGACACTTTTTGACATGTATTTACACTAGACAAAATGATCAATGATCTCTATTAGTAGCTCACTTGATCAAACTGTTCAAAATTTCCTCCTCTTGCTAAATCATCGGTTTTTGTTATGTACTAGTTTTATGATTGCTCTCTAAGCCAGGGCAGGGATGCTGCAGTTGCATCTATCCCTGTCGAGGCAGTCGAAACCCTCAATCCTAACAGATGGATTGTTGCCAAAATTTGTTCGCACAGATCCACTTTTGCGGGTGGAGGATGGGGACAGAGCCAGCTCGGATGGAAACGGGATTGCTCGAGGTGAAACTGAGGTGAATTTCTCATCCCCAAAACGGGCATCTTGAATTAGTGGGTTAGATACTCTGCTTGGTGGCGACCCAGAGAAAAATGGGGGTGAGGAGGCCATCTGTGCTACGGATTGTTCAGCACCATAACCACCCTGTACGAATCAAGGACCGTTTTATCAGCTATACGAGACAGTTCACCAAATAAAATGAAAATGAGTGAACCGAATTAATCTGTTTCAACTAAAAATTTTAAGAAAATATTTGTCCACACAATTGAAACATGAACTTTATTTAAGGCCCACAAATACTTTGTGATGTTCTTACACCAAAGGTCGAGACTTTTTCTATACACTATTACTTTCGGTGACAACTAGTGTCCACATAAATTGGTATAAACTCATACGAAAAGAGTGATCCATCTAACTCACCAAAATTATAATTAACTTAACACGGCATGTTGCAGAGTTTTTTCTTAGGATAGACTTGTGAAAGGTGATTTTTTTTTTTTATGTATAATTTAAAAAAATAGGAAACAGTTATGAATTTACATATAAAATTATTTTATTAGGAGAATATGTAAAAATGAGTTCAAAAAATGAATTTTAAAGAATTTGTGGCAAATATGGGCTTCATCAAATTTAGAAAAGAGGCTAACCTTTGCAAAAATGATGTCAAGCAGTTCATTTCCAGCTTTTGAATCACAAACCTCCTGTTGATGGCTGTTAAAATAAAAATACGAAAGTTAAATTTTTAGTGTAAACACAAATAAAACTTAATAAAATGATCAAAAAGGAGAAAGGGATTTGAAAATCACAAAAATTTACCTAAAATGCCATCGAAGGGGTCTAACCGGAGGGTCATTAAGCGTCGTGGTGGTGGTGGGTCTGGTGGCGGGGATTAGACCAACACGCCGCGGCTTGGGGCAAACCAAAGTCTCTTTCTTGTCCACACAGATAGACATAGATCTGCTGCCGCCAGCCCTCATCTCTTCACAGGAAGCAAAAGCCTTCTGCTGAATAGCACACCGATTCATGTTCTTCTCTTCGGATCTCTACAAACAGACACCTGTGTTTTACCAAAAAAATTCAAATAATTTCAGACAATTGCCTCAAGATCAGAGTACTTAAATAACTATTTTTGGATGTTAAGACAAGGTCAAATTGACCTCTAGATGAAAATCCCATAAGTTGAGATTTTTTTACTTTGTTCTACAAGACAAAAACATAAATATTAATTTAATAATTTTGGGAAAATATCATTTAGATCTGTTGCAAAAATCGAATTTTTCATTTTTTTTTTTTTTGGCCGATTTTGAACTAGATCATGAACTATTAAGTAAAGAGATCAGGGAAAATCTTATGACTAAGAAATAATCGGAAATTTTGAGCTGCCGATATGGAAAGAAATTGATATCTCAGAAGGAGTAGAAAATTTATAAATTAGCTGATTTTCATACAGATCTATGAAAATTGTTTTTCAGTCCAGAATTTTGAGAAGCAAATATGTAATCGAAAATCACTGTTTCTATTTACCATTAAAACGGTTGATTATCTACAGATCTACGAGCTATATAATCACATCAATTCACATCGAAACATTAGCTCAACCAAAATCAAATTGAAAAGAGCAGACCTCTCAAAAAGAAGAATATTACCTCTTAAAAGGGGGGGAAGCAATCTCGAAGCTCAAAATCATGAATAAAACAAATTAAAACATACTTCTCCTCCAAAACTTAAAAAATTATAACACAAAAACCATAAAAATGCGCTAAAAACTCATTTTGACCAATTTTTTTCTATCTATTTTTCACTTACAAAAACACGTACATGCACACAGAGAGAAGATGAGATTGATTTACCTGAACAAACTGTACAGAATTGTGTAGTTGAATTACTCCTCCAAGCAGAGGATTCAAATGAAAAGAAAAAAAAAAATAGAAAGAGAAGAAATTAGGTCAGAAGAAACGTTCAGTCTTGGGTAGGAGAAGCGGAGATTAATAAAGCATGCGGTAGATGATATTTATACACGGCGTGAATGGTAAAATAAATAGAAAGAAAAATTAAAGACCAAAAGTTGAATTGATTATAAGTAATTAATTAAAATTAGAGCTATTAATTTATTAGAGGAGCGTCTGGGATTGTTATGTTCTTAAAAGGTAAAAGTTTTGGAATCATATGAGCATTTTTGATCCTTTGCGTTGTAAATAAGAAAATCGAGAGTGATGTCTTTTGAATACTAAACTCTTTTGTCGATTTTATACTTCTACAATATAATACCTAGTAATAATTTTGTCATTTCTGTATAGTGCATAAGTTGTGTAACACGTCACTTTAATGACGTAAACAAAAAATAGTAGACTCGGACCCTTCATTTAATATGTAATTTCCTTATATTTATGTGATTGATTAAAGTAATTATCAAACACATAATCTGACGTAATGACAAACAAATGTGTTACAAAATTTGTTTACTTGCAAATAACATTCATATACTATTGTGATCAAACTTCATAAAAATTGAAAAAGTGCCTGTGAGCATAAAATAAGTAACTACAAACATAAACAAAACCATCGACCTCCAAAATATAGACAATAATGTTATAATAACTTGTATAATATAGAAAATTATAACCATTCAAGTAAATATAATCATCGAAAAAGGTATGTATGCATCTTCACTCTTGTAAATAGTAATGTTGATATCGCACACCAAAAAAAATATTCAATAAGCAACACACGCTATGCCTCCATTTAGCAAAAATTGTAAATCATTTATAAGTTTTAGTTTGATAAAATTTATAAATAATTTATAAATGGTTAAATTTCATTTTCAACACACTAATCAATTATTTATTTTTTATCTGTTTAGAAATTAAAGCATTATAAATTCTTCCAAATGGAGGCTAAATGGTCAAACTACATTTTCATTAAACCTCACAATTATTATTCACTCATTCATCACATATTTCAATTTATTTATAAATTAAACTCACTTACAGATTCTTCCGCAGGGAGGATATAATACATGCTAAATTTTGTTTTATTCAAATTCTCATGTTTACAATTAAGCCTATGAATTAAATCTTAAATTTTAATTTAAGTTAAAGTTAACAATTAGTTTTAATCACATATTTCATAGAATCGACAACTTTTCAACTGTACATTTCATCAACTTTTATCAAAATTTAGTTTTAATCTTCAACAAACAGGGATTGAGTGAAACTAAAACAAAAGTTTCCAATTTGAATTTCAAATACCAAGAAATCCCATTTTCCAAATTTTCCTCTCCTTTTTTGAAGATAAAAAGTGGGTGGCAATTAACCCTGTGATTAGAAACTTTTAAAAAAGCAAAAAAAAAAAAAAAAGTTCCAATGTTTATTCTTTTCAGTAAAAAATATACAGCCCAAAATGGCAGGGAGTGGCTGCCCATTCAGCAATCCAATCCAATAGCACAATTCTGGCGATATCTTTTAAGATACGGTAGGGATGTTATGTTGGATAGAATTTGATACGAAATAGATAAATTTTGTATTCACTATTTAACAAATCGTAAATGCGTTGAACTGAGACATGATAATGATCCGCAAGCATAATATGCCATTGGTGATTTTCTTGGTGATTACGATATTAATTATGTAATTTCTATTGAATTGTGATCCCATGTGTTAGAGAAAATAAACAATACGCTTAATTAAATAAATAAATTTTAAGGTAATTTGTGTCCACTATTTTGACTATATGTTAGAAGAAAAATGGCAGCTTGCAATTTCTTTTCACTCATCAAAGCTATTCATTTAGGTTTTTGACGATTAACAGTTTAGGTGATAACGAAATTAACCAATTGAGTAATGTCATTTATCTGAAGTTCAAATAGATGATCGTCGATTTATGTGATTGTGGGATCACTATCACGTTCATGTCTAATGCCTAAAAATGTATTAAATGTTCATTGGACAATATGATTATGACTTTACTGTAGTATATAAATCGATTATCATCTAAACTTTAGATGAATATTATTATTTCAACTAATTGGTGTCAAATATAAGGATCCCATCACAAACCTTCCCCAACTTTGACATTTTTATTTTATTTTATTTTATCTTTTTAAATTTAAATCTTACATGAAAAATAAAAGTAAAATATTAAAAGCATAAGTTAGTGTGATAGAATGAGATATGAAAATAAGATATATAAATCTTCGCCTTACCCAATTTCTATTTCAAAATTTCATATTAAAATGTCAATTTTATTAAGAGAGTGATTTAAATAGTTACATGTTAATTTTTTTTTTTTCATATTTTTGAAATTTTATCCTTTTAAGTAGCAAAGTGAACGTGCTATGGACTTATGTCATACAATAATATTTTTATCCTATTTTACTTAAGTTTTAATTTTCTTTAAAATATGATGTAAATAATGTTGCCTAAGTGGAACTTTTATTCAAACATATAAAATTTGAAAACATGGCAATCGTGAAGACGAGTGATCAAAAAAATTTTGATGGCTCTTGGAATTATCAACGGAAAAAGTCCATTGATAAATTTTACTATCATTTTACCGTTGCGAAAATATAATTTTATTTTGTTTGAATTCGTAAGATGAATATTTTCACGTACAATGTTCTCATAATTAATGTAAAGTTGGTTTTGAGTTTCCTTTCTATGTAATAACCCTCTTGAGTCAAAATTTCGAAAATTTTAAAGTCTAAATTGCAAATCTTGTCAATTTACGTAGTTAGAACAAAACTTGCTTTATCTTTGAAATAAGTTGTTTGTTATTTACTCATTGTCTCATAATATATTTATACGTGTAGTGAGGAACATCATAAAGCAAAAAAGAACAAGTTGTTTCTTTCTTTGATGAAGTAGATTGTAATTTATAATAACGACAACAACATTCCACATAAATATCAATAAATCATATTATAGACACCAATGTATTTATTTAATACTCCAACGTAGAATTAATGAATCTATGGAAATACAAGTACTTTATCCGATGGAATTCAAGAGTTCGGTAAATTGGTTCAATAAATTAATGAATATCTATCCATTAACAAAACTAAAGTTAAATAAGTGATTTATAAGAATAATATAAATATAATTTGGATAAAATCATCCATAAAATAATTCTAGTTCGTGAGTCTTTTATTTGAAAATTAGACCAATCATACAATTTGTATTTATTTGCAAAAAAATTAATGTTACATAGGGTTGGCAAAAAAACCCGCCCCGCCCCGAATGAGGCAAAAAAACCCTCCCCCGAACGGGTTGTCGAGTGGGACGGGGTGGAGCGGCACGCCCCTCCTCGGGTCACGGGGTGGGGCGAGGGTTCCCCGATCCGAAACTTCGTCCCACCCCGAACCCGCCCCGTGAAGAATAATAATAAAAAAAATTTTAATTAATTATAAAAAAATAATTAATTAACTGAAAATAAAAAAAATAATTAAAACAAGCGGGGCGGGAAACGGGGCAAACCCGCCCTGCCCCAAACCCTAATGTTACATGTACAAAATGAGTATAATTTCTATGCGAAGTAATGTCATTTATAACCACTGTTTTTTATAATACCAGTTTAAGTGACACTAAATGTCATTAAATAAAAAAATATAATCAAATGAGTCGCATAGTTTCACTTTTAATTGAATTTATCATATAATATCATGAAAAAATTGATAGATAAGTCATGTTTACTGCCACTTTACAGAATCGTACATGACATTTTCACCTCATACTGCTCCTTATTCAATTCTTTCTCAAATTTATTGAATCCTTCTTTTCTATCAATTATTCTCGGATGGCCATTTTGTCAGAGGCTTCTAATCTAATCTTGTGTGGTTTATATTGAAACATATATTAGAGAATGCACGAGGATGGACGATTTTAAAGTAGACTCTCCATTCGTTGGTGGTTGTGTCATTTAGTGGTGGTAAATATCATTGCTATTGCCAGGAAACCAAAATAATTGTTGGACGGCTGAAAAGGTCAAGTGAAAGGAAAAGGAAACAAGTAGCTACATTGTATTTCGTACCCGACCCCCTAACTAATTTTTTTATTGTTTTTTGACTTTAAAATATCAACTGTCCAACGTCTACCTCCTGTTGCTAGGGTACAGTAGTTTCTTTGTTCCAGTAATATTTCGATACGTATGAAATCAACATGCGCCCTTGCTCTCAGACTAACCTAATAGCATTCTAGAATCTAGATCCCGTACAGTATTTATTAATTGGGATTAGTTGTACTTTGTTATTGTCACCAATGTCACGTGGTTACTTTTGAAACCCCTTATTTCCATTTTAATTTTTCAACAATTATATATTTTCACAATAATTTTTTGAATTATGAAAAACAAGGTGCCCCTAAGTAAACAATACAATTACAATAAAAAAAAATTCATTTTTTTTTATCTAAAAGACAATACTACTCTTTTAATTAACAAGTAAAAATCAAACACTTTTCACGTAAAATTTCAAATCCAGCTAATTTTTCTTATCTGCTTATTCCAATAGTTAAAAACTCTTTCATTTTTCATCTGTTTCAACCTTAAAATCTCATAATTGATCAAACACTGAAAAAGAAATTTTTTTACGTCTATCATTTCGAATCGGTTAGTACAATATATATAATTTTAATAGATCTATAATTTTAAAGTATAAACAAGAAAAAAAAATTCACCGGCATATATCATGGTCGTAATAGCTGACTGTTAACAGTGTTGTTTTTTTAATCATAACAATACAGTGGTTAAACTGATTTTTTAACTATTTTTTTATATATAATTAAAAATTCTTTTCATCATGCAGATATGGTTATGATTCTAATTTGTTACTTTGGTGATTTCGAATTGGATGAGAAATATCAATGGGTGTGAAAATGGTCGAGTGATATAAGTGGTGGTATTCCAATTCCCATAACGTCGAGCACATTATACCATGATTTACATAACAAGCTAAAAGTCGATCTCACTCAGTATGATATGGAACAGAAATTTAAATTCAACGAGCATTCATCCATTCTGATTCCAACTATGAATGTTGCTTCTGATGCTGAAGTGAATTACCTATTTGAATTGAACAACATGCGCACGACTCTTTTTGCGTGACTTTAGCGAGGAAGAATGTTACCGAAGATGAACACGAAGATTCGGATGAAGGGGATCACAATGCTAATGATTTTTGGGATACGATAGAGATAGCTCGGGATGAAGATGTGGTTATTCCCGAGATAGTTGATCATCATCACGATCTCTCAGTTACACACAGAATTTCGTCGGTAGCGACAACAAAAATGATAATGAATTTACAAATGAGGTTTTGATTGTTATATCCTGTCAAAAACATGAGTATGGCAGGAGAGCAGGGGCTAGATTGAGTGGTTCTTGGTGATGAGAATTTATATGTCGAGCAATTGTTTGAAACAAAGAAAGATTTACAGGAAGCTGCGTACCGAATTGCACTGAAATACAACTTTAAGTTCAAAGTGAAAAAATCAAACAAGTTATTGTTGACGATTGTCTGTGCCAACGACAAATACTTTCGAAGTGTGATTCGTTGAAATGATCATTGGCAAGCTCGTGCATGGTTTAAGGGTCGACATATAATACACAAGTATCAGAACCCACAGACGATCTACAGACCTTCAGACATCATTAATGACGTCCGTCGAGACTACAGAGTGTTCATGAGCTACCAAAAGGCTTGGAAGACCAAGGAATGCGCATTGGAGAACTTAATCGGCTCGGCCGAAGAGAGCTATGTTAAATTGACCAAGTGTTGCCATAACATAGGTAGGACTAATCCTGACTCTGCATTTTTTATTGAGACATAGGGCATAATTGTTTTAAGTTTTTCTTCATGGCTCTGAAAATTGCATTCGGGGATTTCAAAATGCGATCCTACTAGTAACTTTAATCAGTGGTACAACTTTGAAAGCAATATACGAAAGCAAGTTAATTATTGCTAGTGTCAAGATACCAACACCTAAATGTACCCTCTTACATTCGGCATAGTTGATAGCGGAATGATTAGCCAATGCGTTGGTTCTTCACAAAGTTGAGGGAAGTAATCGGGAAAGTTGAAGACCTTGCCTTTGTAATTAAACGGGGACCATCTATAATAAATCGTATCGTCAAAGTTTTTCCTGAGTTAAATCATGAGTATTGCACGTACCATATACAAGGCAACCTAAAAACTAAGTATCGGGGTAAAGACATCGTTTTATTGTTCAAGAGAGTAGCCGAGACATATAATTTTGAAGAGTGCAATAAATTCATGGTGGAAATAAGAAGTAAATCATTACTAGCATGGGACTATCTAACAAAATGGGAATTGAACATTGGGCAAGATCACATTTTACAAGACGTCGATACAATATGATGACATCAAACAATGCAAAGTCTCTCAGTGCAATATTTAAGAAGGATCGAGAGTTACCAATCATCGCGATGATTGAGAACATTTGTAATAAACTACAGCAGTGGTTTCACGGCCGACGTGTGGAATCACAGAGTTGCACGAGTGTGCTAGCCTCGACTCAAGATGATAAACTCTTCAAAGCTGTAGAGTTTACGAAAAATTTGAATGTGGAACTACTGGATGAGTTGCGCTTCTCCATGAAATGTCCACGTAATATGGCATACATGGTGGACTTGACTGATAACATCTGTATTTGTAGTCGATTTCAGTTGGAGAGTTTTCTATATGAGCATGCAGTGCGAATGACTATGTATAGAGGCTTTGCAGCAAGAACCTTATGCTCTCCTTATTACACGACCGATTATTGGAGAGCAGCATACGCTGAGACTATATTTCATCTACCGAATGAAATTGAGTAGGAAGCTCCCGACCATATTCTCCCACTTATAGTTTGTTGCCACTGAAAGTTGAACCACGTGGTCCGGACGTCCACGTATATCTAAAATACTATCTACCGGAGGGTTTCCTCAGCCGAGTAAGTGCACTAGGTGCAGAGAAATATGGCATACTCGCCAATTTAGTACAATTCAAATTTTCCTAAACAACAATTAGACCAATAGGTAATGATTTCATTGATAAATGTATAATATTTATAATTATTTCACAAATAAATAAGCAATTAATATTCGATATTTACAATTTGTTTACAATATTTACAATTATTTTACAATTAAATAAACAATTTTATTTTCGATATTTACAATTTGTTCACAATATTTACAATTATTTTATAAATAAATAAACAATATTCACGGATCACAATTGAATTCATACAAATCGCACACTAACTTATTCATTTAATCTTGTATTCAGGATTAGTTGTTTTTATAAATCTTACGTGCTATATTAAGAAATTTGATATACCAATATAAAATAATATGTCAGTTCGGTTGGTATTCTGTAGCAATTAACTTAGTGCTAAAATTAAAAAAATTATAAGTACTTACGATTTCGATTGTCTCGGTTTCATTGTGTCTCGCACATGACAGTCTGTCCTGCACAATCACCCCCGCTCGTCTAGTCATCAAAGGAACTATCTCACCTATCGGATCCAGGTGAAACTCAAGCTAACCTTGTGTCAGACATGAATGATTGGAGTCATATACATATATGGTGGAATTAGTAAAAACGATCTCCACGATAAAACATTGTTGATTTACGATCACTCGAATGTATATATGCGTACAACTCTCCCATGACTTTCCCCCGACATTCGGCCACAACCAAATCTCAATTCAGGATAGAATCGAACATCTAGTCGTGTCGAGTCTGCGGAATAGCTAATTCCTGCATAAAACCTCGACCTTCTTCCTCCGTCGACGACATCAACTCAATTAGGATTTCAAGCTGACATATTGATAGTTCAAATAGTTAATTATCATGAGATGAAATTTTAAAACGAATTTCAACATAAATTGCAAATGTGTAACACTCACCTGAGGGTCGTCGAGGAGGGCAGCTAATTGTTTGCTAGATGTACATCAGTCTGCTCGGGATGCTCATCAATAATGCATCTGAGGGCAGTGTGTCTCTCATTCACCTAGCAAACTAGGTACCTAACAGAGGGACTGTCTCATACCCCCAGATTTACAACATATACAATTATTATTTATAAATTCAGTATAAAAAATATTTTAACGTTGATTATGTTAAATATTTACCTGCACAGTCAGGGGCAATCCATAAGTATCGTACTTACGCGTGGACCCCTTGGGCTTCGAGTGTGATCTAGTGAAGACGTGAACAGTGTCCTCAAAATATCTCCGACCCCATGGATAGTTGTTGAATGCATCGATGTCGTCAACAACTTCCAAATAGAAAAAGTATATCGATGTTTTCTTATGATGACACATGAGCACACTCTCAAGGATGTAGACCAGTCCTAGCCTCAATTTGTCCAACATCGCCCGCATTCCCTTATTACACTGATCAATTGCAGTAGATGCACCGTCCACTGTGCCTTAAAATACGTTTAGTACAACCTATTACTTCTTCGAGTACTATCCGTAGATGCCCGTCGCCCGCTACCCACAGTCCAGTCATGAGGGCAAAATCAAACATGGAGAAAATAACAACCTTGCCCCCCGAGGTCGAAGTGAATGGCATCGCCATCGACCACATAGGTATAGAGAAACGTGGCATACTCGTCAATTTTGTACAATTCAAATTTCCCTAAATGAAAATTAGACCGATGTATAATGATTTCACTGATAATTGAATAATATTTATAATTATTTCATAAATAAATAAGCAATTTAATTTTTGATATTTATAATTTGTTTATGATGCATCAATAATCTGTTCGGAGTATTGTACCTCTCTCAATTGATACATGGGCAATATGAAGAACCAACATAAGATATCTGCATGCACATCATCCAGCAACTCCAACACAGTAATAAAATGTCAAAACTACAGTTCCACGTACATTTTCCCACCATTTGTCTCAACTCCATAGCTAGATGGATAATGGAATAAACATAATTTCAAAAAATCAAGCGAACCAAATAACGGACAAAAATAAAAAAATTAAAGAAAATAATAAATATAGAAAATTAAGAATTAATAATTTTAAATTAAAAAATTAAATTAACAAAGAATATAAATATTATATAATTAAAATTAGAAAAACAAATTTTATCTTAAAAAAGAATTAAAAATAATTTTAGAGCCCCAAACAAATTATTAAAAAATAAAAAATTATTTTGTTTTAAAAAAGTGCAAACAAGTCCTAATTAACTTATTTAAAAATTAGAAATTAAATTCTTTTTTTTTTAAAAGTGCAAACGAGTCCCAATTAAATTTATTATTTTTTTAAAAAAAAGTAAAATGTATAAACGAATTCCAAATAAATTATTAAAAAATCAAAAATTAAAAAAATAATTTTCTTTTTTTAAATAGAAGGGTATATTTGTTATTTCACAACTCTTTATTGAAAAATATATAAAAATGAATAGAAATGATGATTCGTGCAATCAAATGTGTAGTTAATGCTGAAAATGCCAAAAAAAGGTAGGTACGTTTTTCGCTAAATAGTGAAAGGTAGAGACATTATGTATTAATTACACTTTTAATAATTTATTTGGGGACTCATTTGCGATTTTTTAAAAAAATTGGGACAATGGTTGGAATTATCGTTTTCTTTTATTTAAAAAGAAATGTATATTTGTAATTTTACAATTTTTAATTGAAAAAATGAATGAAAATGACATTTTACGCAACGAAATGTAGAAATAAGAGTGAAAATGTCAGAAAAGACAAGTAATGACGTTTTCCACAATAACAGTGAAAGGTGGGAACGTTATGTGCTATTTACCCTTTTTTAAAGATAAATATTATTTCCAACTTCTTTTTTAATGTGATGTTTAAGGATGTAAATGAGTAGACACGAGCTGACTTGTGAGCCGAAAGTCACATTTTTATCGAGGCTTGGTTGAAAAATCAAGAATCAACTCAAGCGTTTGGCTTGAGCCTTGCCGGCCGAGCCACGGGCCACCTGAGCTTGCTCCTTTTTTTTTCCAAGAAATTTGAATTTTTTTAAAGTCAATTTTTTTTTTTGTTTTTGTTTTTTTTAAAACCTACTTGCAGGCAACATTACAAGCTTTCTACATAATGCAGGTAGCTAAAAGACAAAAGACAGCTGTTAGCTTAGGTAACGTCCAAAGATGAGGTTCGGTCTGAGCCTCGAGCTGAGTTGGCTCGGGCTTTTTTAGGCCGATCCATGGGCCCAATTAACATCCCTAGCGAGTTCTTAAAAATGTGATACTTTCATGGCAACTCGTGACCAAATAAACGAGGCCAATTGGGAAGAATGGCAACAACCAGCCGATCTTAATAAAGTTGTTACTTCGAAAATCAATGAGTATCGACTATTTAGTCCCATTAAAATCAGATTTTCAGTAAATTTTGATAAAAGTTGATGAAATGTGTTGTTAAAAAGTTGTGGGTTCCATAAAATGTGTGGTTAAAATTAATTGTTGAGTTTGACTTGAGATTTCAATTAAATTTTAATACTAACCAATGGGGCCTAGATCTATTTGTAACTTTGTAGCTACACAGTAGAATTATTAGTAGCAGCATGTTGAGTCTCATGTTACTCGAGTGTAGCTGTAAGTTAATGATGCTTTTGGTCAATGGACTTTCGCGGTTTTAAGTTGTATCATTCGTGCTGCTTTACCCAGCAACATGATATTTGTATTAATGTCCCATAATCAGTTTCTACAGTTTAGGTTTCGCTTGCTAGTATTTCTAAAACCAATTTTCCTTTTGAGTAATCCTCGACGGATAATCCCTCTATAAAATTTATTAAGTTTATTGAAAATGACTTATTTACTTTTCAATTTATGAACCCACTCCAAAGGTCCAAACTCTCTTCCTATATCCCAATTCTATATCTAATCTTGGGACAACAACTGAGAAGAGTTTTTCCGGAAGTCAGTCCTTTTCTCTCTCTCTCTCTGATGAAATGATATTAAAATATCTAATTTAGATAATTTGTATAACAGTAATCGTTCTAATTATGAAACTACATTTGAACGCTATTATCACGTTGATGTTTTAAATGAATCAATATGTTTCGTCATATGGAGTTAAATACAAGATTTAATGATTTATCACTAGAACTCATTTCTATCAGTGCAGCTTTGGACCATAAAGTTTCATTTATACCATTTAACAGTCATGATATTTGCACAAATGTAAATAAATGCTATCCTCTAGATTTTTCAAAGCAATAAATTATTCCATTAAAATATGAGATACCGCATTATGAGCTAGATTTGAAGTGTGAGCTTAGGTTTCAAATATCTACACTTACTGAGTAATGTCAACTATTGATTGAGAGTGGAAGGACGAAGACTTACACTATGATGATTACATTGATTCGCCTTGTATTGAAGTTACATGTTTTTATCACGAGTACTGAACGAACATTTTAGCATTGAAACATGTGTAAATATACTTCACAACAAAGTGGATGATGATTTTTTTAGTGATGGTAAGATACTTTAGATTGAACGAGAACTTGATGATCAAATAAATATAGGTTCTATTTTAGATGAATAATTGTTTTAAATGTTGAGATCGATTTAAATAAATAATGTCATACGATGACATTTTAGTTATTTATAAATTTTATAACATTTGACTTTCTTAAATTCCGGTAACATTAGCGAAAAATTTGGATCCATCCCTAGTCATGTTGAGCGTATATTAAGCACTAGGTAATTAGCATATAACGTTCATACATTTTACTATTATTGTGAAAAATGCTTATATCTTCTATTTTTTGGCATTTTCATCCTGAATCATACTTTCAATTGTGCAAAATGTCTTTTTCATCCAATTTCTCTATTAATTGAAGGGTATTCTCGTCATTTTTCATATTTCTTCCCCATTTGAACCCATTTCTTCCTCTGGCCTTTAGTTTTCACTAGAAATTTATCTACAAGAAAACCACTGATTTTTGGTGCCTTTGAATTCAAAATGATGTCCTTATTATTTCTCCGCTCTATATAGGCAGTGTTCAAATTTTTAACGCTGCCAAGCATCCCACCATTTTTTGTTAGCCAACAAGCTTAAAAACAGAAGCTATGGGCAAAGAAAGCATGTGAAAGATGAAATCAATATTGTCTTTTCCAGTTTCAGCAAATAAAATCCTTTCGCTTTTAGGGTCAATCAAAAGCTTTAAGATCAATTTGGATGCTACTATTTCTTTTCTCTATGCTATTCTATAGTTCTTGTATATTAAAAGTGTCATTCCATATAACTTATTTATACATCAGGGGTTTGATTTCTAGTAATCTCTGACTATTGAAATATCCGAGATTTATAGTTATCTCTATCAAAATTCTTGATTTGTGAATGATTTAGTAGAATATTATAGACAACATGCCAAAAAACATATAATTTTGATTTGTGAATGATTTAGTAGAATATTATAGACAACATGCCAAAAAACATAAATTTCTAGTAAAGAAATTATATGTTAGTTTTCAGAGGAAGAAATAGAGGAGAAAATAAGTTCAAATAAGTAGGAAAGATGAAAAATGACGCAAATACCTTTCATTTAACAGATAAATTGGATGAAAATAACTTTTTGTACAATCGAAGGTGTAACTAATGGTGAAAATGTCAAAAAAATGTTCTAATTACCCATTAAGCGCTTGAATAGCTTTGAACGACTTAATCAACTTTCCTAATACACTTGGACTACATGAACGTAACTTTTCTGTGATAAAAATAACTATTTATTTTAGCTTAAATCAAGTAAAAGTGTCTTGTAATGGAAGATTAGTGACCAATCTTCAATTTGTATACAATCATGCTAAAATCAGCTCAACTAAAATCAAATTGGAAAATTATATACCTTTCAAAAACGCATTAAAAAACTTTTAAAATCATAATCAATCTACATGCTTCACCATTTGTGCGAGTCCCCTTCAATTCCTTTTGGTTTCATTCTTATGAACGTACTCTCTAGTTGGGAACACTGCATGGGTTGATATTCACAATGCCTAGTATCCATCGTTTACGACTAGGACTATTGGGGTATCTAATTCCATTCTATCCACTCCCCTATTCTTTCTATAGGAATGATAGATCATAAAAAAATAAAAATAAAATAAGAGGAATCCTGATTCGGTATGAGAAATGACTTGTCTAGTTACAATGACAAACAATAAGTCCAAATTTGATTTAAAAAAAAAAAAAAAATAACTACAGCAGATTTCATTTTCACCTACAAACACGCACATGCGAATGGAGAGAAGCTTGATTTACCTGAACAATCAGTAAAGAATGTTGTTTAACTCATTGCATAAATTACATTTTGTTTATAAATGCATAAAAATCGCATAACAAACTTACAAAAATTGTAGATTGAATCTTTAGGTGCCAACACCTGTCTTTGAAGATACAATAACAATTCCTCTTTGTAAAAGCACTTTAAATTATGAGAAGAATGAACCGAATAATTTTGTGTACTCTCTTTAAGGACTCAAAATGAAACTGGAGAACTTATTTGGAGTAATATGCTAAGTGCATAAAGTGCAGGGTGTAACATGCAAGTGGACGAAAATTGATTGAATTTACAAATTAGAGGGGCCTCTTTATAATAGTTAGAAAAAGTTGGGGTTTGAAAAGGAACATGTCTGTTTGGAAAGACATGTCTGAGCAAACAAGTCAAGTTTTGATAGATTTTGTTCGAAAAAAACGTCAACTTTTCTATTGCTACACTGAATTTATACGCTTTGATTGATACTTGCATTGTTGTCAACAAATAATTGGATGAAAAATTGTTCAAAATTTAAATTGTCAAATTGAGTAATGCCACATGAAAAGTGTAAACTAAAATGTCATCAAAATATAAATGTAGCAAGGTCCAAAACATGTACGTCACGAAAAGGAATGTAGTTGACACTTGACACATGTATTGTTCTAGTTCATTGATATTTACATTGTATGTTGAAATATATAAATATTTACTTATTATATAGAATAATATTATCTAACATTGATGTTAGAACACTGGTCTAAGTCGAAGAATGTGATTAATATATTTAAGTGGATTCATATTCATACATTTAATTAATTTTAAATGGACGTTATATTTAGACTAGGTCGGGCAAAAAATTGCAAAACCGACCAAACTAATCAAACCGAACCGGCTTGGGTCGGTTTAACACATGTAATTGGTTTGGTTTAGTTAGTTAGTTTTCTTTAAAAAAAAAAAACCATGATGGGTCGGTTTAGCTATGATTTGAAGTTTCAGACCGCTGGTTAACCAAACCGACCCAACCTACTTATACGTTTACCTCCCTTTTTGAAGAAAAATATTAATAAAAAGATAAGCCCTAATTTTATAACTATATCTCGATTCCCCCCAATCTATAATGTTGTCAATAAGTAATAGCATTGGGAATTTCCTTTTACGAGCTCATTGCGTTATACTTAGCCTTTTTTTCTACCTAATGCATAGAAAATCAACAAAATTTTTAAGTTTTTTTATTGATCTGTCTCTATTAACATGATTTTATTCGTTAGTAAATAGTTTTATAATATAAAATTATTTAATTATTTTAGTTCTTGTAATCTAAGTGGGCCCAAAACCCAAACAAAATTCAAATTGGATTAAAAGTGACTAACCGAATCGAACCAAACCTAACCGATTTGGTTAGGACTGGTTCGATTACCCAAATCAACTAATTTGATTTTGGTTGGGTTGGAGTCAAAATCGATCCAAACCAAAACGCGCCCAGCCCTAACTTAGACTGATGTTCTCATATCATTATTGCTTAAATAAGATCTTAACTTTGCAACTTTTGTTCCAAGATTTTTACATTCCTATTTTCCAACAGATTCCATAATTCAAGTGGATCACTTTTAACTTTAATTTCTTATTCATTCGAAATCATTTCGAGCTATTGAAATACGGATAATTAGCACAAAAGATTCTCATCGTTTGCATTCAGTGTGCCAATCGTCCCTATCGTTTCAAATTTGACATTTGCACCTTTATTTTAACATGTTATTACAAAGTTGGTCCTTTCCGTTCATTCCTTCCGTCAATATGGATAATTGATGCAAAACGTCCAAATGGTTTACCTTTATTGTACAAATAATCTCTATTGTTTCCCTCAAATCGACATTTCTTTACGTAAAAGATCTTTACCGTCTATTTTCTCCTTTAAAACATTGTAAAATAACTAATTTATTCTCATCTTTAAATAAACAAATATAAAAGAAAAAAAGAATATAAAAATAATTGTAGCTAGAGTACCAATTTTTAAAAGTACAATCGAGTCTCATGTATAACAATTTAAAACATTCTAACAATAGAAAAATATTTTTTCTTCCCAATTAATCCCACTACTCCTAAACCCATCCCCTACCCTCCACCGCCACCTCTGCTGCCACCATCAAAATAATCAAAAATATAAAAAAAGTAAGAGAAGAATTAAATATAGAAAAAAAAAACACAAAATGTTCTTCTTCCCCATCCAATTCCGCACACCACCACCGGCCGCCGCCACCACCACCACCACCACCACCTATTCTTTTCATCCCACTACGACACCATCCAGCGATTTATCTATTTCTTATAATCAAGTTTCGCAATCCAATATATATTTTATCTTCTTGTTACTACACACACACACACACTTACTATGACGCCATCCAGCTAATTTTTTTTTTGCTAATATGTTCTAAATAATTTTAAACTGAAATCATTTGCACTATTTAAAAAATTTAGGACTTGGACTGCAATCATTTTTTTATATTCTTTCTTTCTTTTATATTTATTTATTAAAAATGATGATAAATTAGTCATTTTATAATACTTAATGAAGAAAATAGGTAAGAACCTTTTGAGCAAAAAAGGTTGATTTGAGGATACAAATGTCAAATTGAAACGATATGGGCGATTTGTGTAATGAAGGCAAATTATAGATGTTTTGCACCGATTATACAAAATGAAGGAAGAAATGAGTGGAATGGATGGAAATGACCAACTCCACAAGAAAATGTTGAAATAAAGATGTAAATGTTAAATTTAAAATGATTTGTATAGTGAGTACAAATGATGAGGACTTTTTTACTAATTACCCATCTAAATACTTAAATAATCTCCTCATGGAAGTAAGTCTTAAAACTCTCCTAATTAAATAACTGATCCAGATTAAATAATTAGTTAAAGTTTATCAAAACAACATATTTTTTAAATCAATGTCCAACAAAAAGTACTACTCTAGGAAGATAATTCAAATAAAAAGAAAAAATAAAGAAAAAGAAAATATGAGACAATTGGGCTCGAACAAACAATCACTCTTGATATGAATGACAATGGGTCCCAACGTCCTCAATCTTTCAGAAATTTTCTTTCCCTATATTCAGGAAGGGGACATGGACGGGGACGAGTAATTCCCAATCCCCATTATTATCTTTTATAAATATAACTATATATAAATTATAAAAAAATATATTATACTAATTTTGTATATAAATATAATGATAAAAATATAGTTTTATAAATTAAGACCGAGAATGGGGATGGGATAGGACCACTTTCCCCATCCCGTCTCCAACTTGAGGAAAGGATTTTGGCCCCCTCTCCGACCTATTCGAAGGTGGGTCCCCACTGGGATTAATGAAGTCTCGTCCTATTGTCACCCCATATTTATATGAGTAAATGATATTTATACACGTGACCCGATGAAAAAAAGAAAAGCATGTTGAGCTTTTTATGGCTTGTCAAATTTCTTCTTCTTCTTCTTCCTGATTTTTTCTGCAGTTTATCATGGTATCAGAGCAGTGAGGCTTCCCTTCAACGACGACGAATTCCAGCGTTCGAGCGGAGGTTCAAAATCAATCAGCTTAGGAAAATTCATCCTATGATTCATCAGCCACAAATACAGTTGAAGGAAAGGTGGTTTCTCTTGTTAATCAGTTGGGGAGCGATCCAAGCAGTCCGTATTACCTTCATTATGGTGACAATATAAGAATGCAGCTCATTTCAGTCACGCTTGCTAAGGAAAACTATACAACGTGGAGTTGCACGACAACTATAGCACTCAGCGTTAAGAACAAAGAATGACTCATAGGCGGATCTATAATCGAACCTCCTCAGATTGATCCTCTTTACAGTGCGTAGAGAAGGTGTAATCATGTAGTTTCTTCGTGGATCATCGATTCAATTCCCAAAGAACTATACCCCAGTGTAATGCATAAGGACTCAGAACGAGAAATTTGGATTGAACTTCGAGATCGCTATAGTCAAGGCAATGACCCTCATGTCTATGAATTAAAGAAGAAATTTGCCTTGATTTCACAAGGAAATAGTTCAGTGAACTCTTATTTCAATCGGTTCAAAAGACTTTGGGAAGAATTGGACAATTACAGGCCATGAGTCAATAATGTTGATTACAAGTGTGAAGATCAGGTTATGCAATTCCTTATGGGGTTAGATGAACATTTCTCTAGTGTTAGGAGTCAGATCTTGTTAATGGATCCATTGCCTTCGCTAAATAAAGTCTTTGCACTGATTTTGCAAGATGAGAGACAGAAGGATATTGTCAATAAGAAACAACAAAACTTTGAAGTTGAAACTTTTGCTAGTAAAGTTGTGCAAAAATCCTTTGGTAATCAGAGTAATATCTCACTTCAGAGAAGAGAAAATCATGTGTGCAATTATTGTGGTATGTTAGGGCATCTTAAGAGCAAATGCTACAAGCTAATAGGATATCATCCTAGTCAGAGACTTAGTAAAAGCATTACTCCAGTTGTTAATGAGGTTGAAGAGACATCTAATAATGATAATTCAGAGGTAATAAACTCTCTTTCACAAATCACCATCACTCCAAACTAGTGTCAGCAAATTTTATCTCTATTGGTGCAATTGCAAGGACAATTTTCACGCTCTAATCAACCACCTACAAAGCAGTTTCAAGATGTGTCATCCAATTCTCCTTCAGTTCCTGATACTTTTGCCTTCTCAGGTACTCGTACATATCACATGATTCTACAAATACAAGCAAATGGATCATAGATACAGGAGCTTCAGAACACATTGTTTATTCTATCACACATTTGACTACTGTGATTGCTTCTATTCATGCTTTGGTGAGGCCACTAAATGGTGACAGTGCTGCAGTTACTCATGTTGGCACAGTGAAATTATCCACTACATTGGTTTTATCAAATGTGCTCGTTGTACCATGTTTTAAGTTCAACCTAATTTCTGCAAGCAAATTAACACTTAGACATATTTGCTGCCTGATATTCATTACATTGTTCTTGCTTTATTCAAGATCTTTCGACATGGAAGACGATTGGTGTAGGCAAACTTGAGAATGGGCTATATCATCTTCAACAATTTGACAACCAACTCAATGATCAACCTTTCCATCAACTCACATCAAGTTCAACTATGAACTTTGTCTTTCCTACTTCTCTTGTTTCTTCTAGTAACATATTTCTTCATTTGGACTATAATAAATCAAACTACACTGCTTGTAACTTTATGAGCAAAACTGATATCACAACTAAAATTGATGTTTGGTATTGTCGTCTAAGGCATGTTCCCATTTCCCAACTGCTGCTTCTACATAAATCTATTCCTATAATTGCTGCCAACAAGCATTTGCATTGTACAATTTTCCCTTTGGCCAAACATCACAGATTGCCTTTTCAAATCAATGAAACAAAGGCCTCCAAAATGTTTGGTCTCATTCATTGCGACATTTAGGGACCGTATTCCATTCCTTCTTTAGACGATTTCAAGTATTTTTTAACTATTGTAGATGATTATAGTCGAATGACCTGAACTTATCTCATGAGGAATAAATCACAAACCAGACCTATTATTCAATCCTATTTCTATCTTATCCAAACTCATTCTCAATGCAGCATAAAAATCTTTAAATCTGATAATGGTGCAGAATTCCATATGAATGAATTTTATTCGTCTAAAGGTATCATCCATCTATTGAGTTGTGTTGAAACGCCACAACAAAATGGAGTGGTTAAGAGGAAGCATCAACACATACTCAATGTTGCAAGAGCCATAAAATTCCAAGCCAACTTACTACATAAATTTTGGGGAGACTGCATTTTGACTGCTACACATCTTATAAATCAAACACCTACTGCTATTCTTGACAACAAATCTCCATGTGTAATGCTTTATCACGCTACACCTTTCTACAATCACCTTAAGGTCTTTGGTTGTCTCGGTTATGCTTCAATTCTAAAATGGCATCGAACAAAATTTGATCCCAAGGCTATACCCTGCATTTTCCTTGGTTATCTATATGGGATGAAAGCTTATAAATTGTTTAATCTTCAAACTAATACTGTGCTTGTTTCCAGAGATGTTATTTTTCGTGAGACTATATGTTCCTTCAATCATGTTTTCCTTATTTATTTTTTGTCCAAGTCTGCTGGCTGTTCAGAGCTTAAACCTACTTTTTTCCCACCTTAACCACATCACTGTATTGATAATTCATTTCCTACTTCAGATTCCACCTCAACACATTCCCAAGTTATCCCAAATCCAACTATCTCTGGTGATGCACATTCTTCTGATTCCACTCCTTCTTCTCCTTATCTCACTTCATCTTCATCAGAAGTTCCCTTATTACCACATATTTTTCCACGTCAATCTACTAGGCTCAAATAGCCCCCTCTTATCTGCAAGATTACCATTGTAGTCTCATGTCTCAAGTGCCGATTCCGAGTTAGATTCTATGGAAAAAGGTTCTGCATTTGGCAAGCAATATCCTATTTCCAACTACTTGGATTATGACATGCTTTCTCTTGCTCAAAGACGGTACTCACTGGCTCTATCTACTGCATATAAACCTCAGTATTTTGGTAAAGCATCTAGGCACTCAGATTGGTGCAAAGCTATGGAGGCTGAATATCAGGCTCTTATCCTCAACAATACTTGGAATGTTTATCTTCTGCCAGCTCATAAGAAGCCTGTTGCTTATAAGTGGGTCTTCAAAGTTAAGCTTCATTCTAATGGCACTAAGGAAAGGAAGAAGGCTCATCTTGTAGCCAACGATTTTTACTCAACAAGCTCGGATGGATTATGAGGAAACTTTTTCCCCTGTTGCCAAGTTAGTAACTGTTAAGACTTTGCTTGATGTTGCTGCTCAAAAACACTGGCATCTGCATCAATTGGATATCAACAATGCCTTCCTTCATGGTGACTTACATGAGGAGGTATATATGTTGATGCCTCCAGATTATGAGCAGCAGAGGGAGACTGAAGAAAAACTAGTTTGCAAGCTAAGTCGATTTACGGACTTAAGCAAGCTTCAAGGCAATTGAATACCAAGCTTACCTCTTATATTCGTTCTTAGAATTTCAGGCAGTCAAAATCTGACTATTCATTATTCAGCAAATGAGATGGTAGTTCATTTACTGTAATTCTTATTTGTGTGGATGATATAATCATTCGGGAAAATGACCGGAAATGACCTGCCTTATATAGAGCATTTCAAAACAGAGTTGAATGCACAGTTCAGATTGAAAGATTTAGGAATTCTGAAGTATTTCCTAGGTCTTGAGGTGGCAAGAACTTCAATAAGTATATTCATTTGCCAAAGAAAATATACATTAGAGATCTTAGCTGATGCAGGCTATCTAGGAGCCAAACCAGCACAAAGTCCTTTATCACATAATCTGAAACTGAATAAAGGTAAATGGGACACTATTGCTGATGTTAAAGTATATTGAAGACTGATAGAAAGGATCCTTTACTTGACAATAAAAAGACCTGATCTGTCTTATGTTGTGCAAGTCTTAAGCCAATTTATTCAATCACCAAAATAGTCCCACTTAGAGACAGCTCACCATGTGTTAAGCTATTTAAAAGGGACACCAGGATAAGGTTTACTCTTTGCTGGAAAATCTGATTTACATCTAAAATGTTTTTGTGATGCTGATTGGGCAGCAGGTTCAGATACCAGGCGATCTATCACTGGTTATTGTATATTTTTGGGTAACTCGTTGACATCTTTGAAGTCTAAGAAGTAACATAAGGTTTCACAGTCTTCAGCAGAAGTAGAATATCGGTCCATGGCAGCTGCGGTCTTTGAATTAAGCTGACTAAAGAATATAATTCAAGGTTTAGGTGTGGAACATAACATAGCAGCTTTATTTTTTTGTGATAATCAGTTCGCTATACATATAGCAAGCAATTCCGTGTTTCATGAAAGAACGAAACATATAGAAATCAATTTTCATAAGGGAGAATGTGCAAGCATGAGAGGTGAAGATGTTACATATGGCTTCACAAGGGCAAGTGGCTGATTTGCTAACAAAATTTTTAGGGAGAACTAGATTCAAATGGTTGTTATTCAAGATGGGAGTATTAAACATACATTTCTTATCTTAATGGGAAGTATCAAACTACATGTGCAAGTCTTAAGCCAATTTATTCAATCACCAAAATAGTCCCACTTAGAGACAGCTCACCATGTGTTAAGCTATTTAAAAGGGACACCAGGATAAGGTTTACTCTTTGCTGGTAAATCTGATTTACATCTCAAAGGTTTTTGTGATGCTGATTGGGTAGCAGGTTCAGATACCAGGCGATCTATCACTGGTTATTATATATTTTTGGGTAACTCGTTGACATCTTAGAAGTCTAAGAAGTAACATAAGGTTTCACAGTCTTCAGCAGAAGTAGAATATCGGTCCATGGCAGCTGCGGTCTTTGAATTAAGCTGACTGAAGAATATAATTCAAGGTTTATGTGTGGAACATAACATAGCAGCTTTATTTTTTTGTGATAATCAGTTCGCTATACATATAGCAAGCAATTCCGTGTTTCATGAAAGAACGAAACATATAGAAATCGATTTTCATAAGGGAGAATGTGCAAGCATGAGAGGTGAAGATGTTACATATGGCTTCACAAGGGCAAGTGGCTGATTTGCTAACAAAATTTTTAGGGAGAACCAGATTCAAATGGTTGTTATTCAAGATGAGAGTATTAAACATACATTTATCATCTTAATGGGAAGTATCAAACTACATAATTGACGATATTTAAGTCATTGTGCATTTTACCATTTGATTGTATTAGTTAGGTGTGTATATATACATGTAAGTGAGTACTATCAAAATTTCATCTGAATAGAAGCAACCGATTTTCCCCGCTATTTCTTTCCTTGCTTCTCATCTTCTAGAATTCTCTCTGGCTTGTCAAATTTCTTCTTCTTCTTCCTCCTCCTCTTTCTCCTGATTTTTTCTTTTAACTCCCACATAGCTTAGTTATTGGTTTAATCTTGTTGCATTTCTTATATCGCAAGTGTACAATATCATAACAAGTAATATGTGGACATTTGAGTCCGAATTATCGTTCCCACTAGGACTATACTTAGAACTTAATCTAATTTTTTTACTTCTATTCGACAAAAGCAAGTAAATATTATGATGATTGTGATTATATTTTTTTTTTACTACTACTACTAATAGAAAATATAAAAAAATTGCAAATAACGGATAATTAGATAAACAAATATGTGATGAATATTAGGGCATAACAATTCATCTATTGATCACATTTATTCTTAATTCAAGATTTATAACCTAATGTAGTGTTCGATCGAATTTTTCTGCTGTATTCAATTACCCATCTCGAGTTCTCATTGAACCTATTTAGTTAATTAAATTCCATATCTCTATGCGAATCAAGTTTAATTAAATGAAACACTAGTTCTAAGAATTCAAATTATGACCGCAATAATCAGTATAGATTTCTCTACAAGTTATACTAATTTATCGGATTTTATTATATGGTCTAAATCTCAAGCTCACCTTTTGATTCGTAAGAAACTCACATAATCATTAAATTATNATTATGACCGCAATAATCAGTATAGATTTCTCTACAAGTTATACTAATTTATCGGATTTTATTATATGGTCTAAATTTCAAGCTCACCTTTTGATTCGTAAGAAACTCACATAATCATTAAATTATTGATCAGATAATTTAATGCATTAAATTCATAATAAAACCAATACATAAATTTTGAATTAAAAAAATAAAGGATCAGTCGACTAAATTGTTTCCCTAATATAAAAATTAGTTGTTCATACTGTAAAAATAAAAACCCGCAAAAGTGAAAAGATATCATCAAAAATTGACGAAACGTGAAAATTTCTAGTATTTGCAATTTCCTTTCTTTTTCTTTTCTCTTTCTGTGCTACGTTGACCTTCTTCTTTTCTTTCTTTTCATTCATTCATTCTTTCTTTGTTTTCTTCTCCGTTTCTATTCTTCTTTCACCCGCGTGTGTGTGTATATGTGTGTGTGTGTGTATATATATATATATATAACTTACGAAACTACATCTAAAATTAGGAATGTTTTGTAAATCATATGAAAAGTATTTTGAAAGTAAAAGATACTTTGTAAAATTAAGTGTTACTTAATTTATTAAAAAAGTAACTTTGTTTCACTTTTTTTTATTAAAACGTTTTTTACAAAAAAGAATTGAAATTTGTCACTCAAAAAAGTGACAGAAAAAAAAGTGACAAATACTAAAAAAAAACTGACATAAAAAAAAGTTACAAACACTAAAAAAAAGTGACCAAAAACAAATGACGAAAACTAAAAAATGTGAAGAAACACCAATGAAAACATTGAAGTCAATTACATAAAGTAACTAACTTTACATTTAAATCCGTTATTATTTCGTGTGGAGAATATAACGTGACTTTTCCTTTAAACCAACACTTTTAAGGGATTATTAAATCTCAATCTTACAAAAAGAAAAAAGAAAATGACACATTTAAAAAAATGACAAAACACCAAATTAAAACTTATGCTTGTCATTCAAAAAAGTAACAAATTTTTTTAAAAAAGTACCAAGCAATAAAAAGACACACACACACACACACACTCAAAAAACAACATAGCTAAACCACTAATCTATTTCAGATTGAAGAAAGAGCATCTCAAATGGCTCCACTGTCCAAATGATTGCTAAAGAATGGAGAAAATTACAATATTGCAAAAACTACATTGTGTTCACAAACAACAAAATGGATTTCTCCGAAACACAGAACACAACATCTTATAATTTTAATCATCACAAAACACAACTTAATTTTGGAAATATAACTATGTAGCAGTCATGTCATCGACTGTTAGACTTATTATAGTTGCCCAATTGTCCTCCTATATAATGCAATTTGTGCTTCCCAAGATAAGAATTGTTCTACAACAAATCATAAAATCAGAACTTCCTATAATACTCTTAAAATATTTTAAGAAATCCATTCAAACAAAGAAGTCTGAGAGCAAGAAGTGCACACGAATTTTAAGTGCAATTGTCCACATATTTGTTCTCAATGAAAATATAGCAAAAGATTCCAAAAGAATTGACATATATTTCTCCATTATAAATATAATAGAGTGTGTAGTTAATGGAAAATAATTCAGTGAGAGGTGGGAAAGTTAATTGGAAATACAAAAGTTGAAACTTTTCCTTTTCAATTGTTCACACTAAGATTTTTACAAACTTTTTGATGCAAATAAAACATCCGCATGATTATGGAGTCAAGTAGAAGAACAAGAATTTACGAGGAAAACTAATAAAACTCCGATCCTAACGTTGGATTGAATGAATGAAGTGAGAAAGATAGGGTTTGATGATGGTTGATAGAAAACGTTAAGGATTGGCTGAGAGAAAATCATAGTTTTTAGGTTTGATAGGGTTGAATTGCATTCGTTTTCTTTTAAGTTTTGAACGTATTTTACATGATTAATGAAAATTTAAGAAGTGAAAGGGTATTAATCAATTTACTAATTATTGGGCCGTACTGTGTATAATTTTCCTTTTATTTTTGGGCGACTTACAAAAATGTCCCTAAAATTAGGGGTATTTTGAAAAATCATATAAAAGTATTTTGGAAGTAAAAAACATTGTGCAAAATTAAGTGTTAAAAAGTGACACTATGTCACTTGTTAAAGTTAAGTGTCATTTTTTATTATGTATTCACTTTTATTAAAAAATGTTGTTTGTTACTAAAAAAAGTGTCAAAAGTTTTAAGAAAGTGACTAAAAAAATGTGACTAAAAAATGGTAGAAAAAAAAAGTGACACAAACTCAAACAAGGAACAAATATCAATTAAAACATTGAAATCAATTCAACAAAATGACATAACCACCAATCCTTATTTATCTCCGTTCATCGCCAAACATCTTTAAATTAGTTCATCGATTAGACATCAATCAAAATGGCTCAACCAATCCATTGACCTCCACTTAATGACAATGTCATTTTTTTAATAAAAAAAATGATAGAAATTTGAAGAAAGTGACATAAAAAAAAGTGAACTAAAAAAGTCACAAACATTCAAAAAAAGTGAAAAAAAAAAAACAATTAAAACATTGGAATCGGTTCAATAAAGATACACAACCTTCGTCCCTCATTTTTCTCGTTCACCATCAAGCATCTTTAAGTTAGTTCACCAATAAGATACCAATCAAAATGTCAGACATTTTAAAGTCAATTCACATTCACCGTCATTCACCAACTTAGCTAACTCATCGACCTCCACTTAATGAAGATCCCAATAAGAGAACAAGCTAAGTTTTTTTTTTTTCGTTGGTAGGAGAGGTCATCGCCTACACCAATAGTTGCAGCCGCCGTTGCCAGAAATTTTTACCAACACCTCCGATTGTCCGACTCTTTAACTTCCTCACTAGTGTTTTTAGTAAGGATTTAATTATGTTTTAATTGAGAAATTGTCTTTTATTTACGTGTATTTCCTTTTAGCCTCTTCCACATACTTCGAAAAACTTAAAGGTAACAAGAAAATAGACAAAAAAAAATTCTAATTTAGAATTCTAAGATATTATTGAATCACAACATAAATTCTAGTCCCATATCGCAAGCTAGAGACTTTATTAGACTGTTTATTAACAAACCAAAAGAAAAGGTATAACAAATTTGAACTCCGTCAAGAAGTGTGGACATACCAAATTCAAAGTAGACTTCAAGCCAGAAAAAAATAAAAAAAGCAGCAATTTTGGGTGAAATTGCATACACAACTTCCTATGCCAAATCTAACCTTATTAAATAATTACTATGTAATTGGCTATTGAGCTGCAACAACTTTCTGTAAAAACTTTATCGTGTAGATGGCTGCCACTTTAGTTTGCAATTGCAATAATCTTCATTGACCATTCGCGGAATCATCGGCACAACCTAAGACATTGCCATGAATTATTAAGCAATGTAAGTCGAAAAAAATTTACTCAAAAAGCTAATTAAAGCACATGAAAGTTACATACTCGTTCTTAAAACTGTTAGTGAAGAATAGCATACTCGCTTTTGGTGGGAACTTCCAGATATTGAGTTTGGATTTGTCAATCTTAATTGCACCTCTATTTATCACCCCCATCTGATTCTCCAAGAAATAGAAACCCTATATACCAAATGTCAATCTTAATTGCACATCTGCTTATAGATGAAAGATATATTGGGGGGTTGTTGTTTTTATACCGTATTAGTTATGTTGTTAAATGGTTTAATTAATTATTAGGGTATTAATCAAATTACTCAATTTATTTAGGGTATTGAGCCTAATTTAGCCTATATATTTAAATTTAATTTGGGCCTCAATTAAAATTTAAAAATACAAGTTTATTGAGGTCCGTTTAACTTCAACCCATTTAATATATAATTTCTCTCCTCATCTTTGAATTTTGCCATTTTTCGCCACTTTTGCATTCTATTCTCCAATTTTTTATTAAACATAAAGTTTTACCTACAAAACACAATATAACATAAATTATGTAGAATTTATTCTAAAAGATAATAAAATATCATGATTTAGGGCCACAAATAAGTATATAAAATACACTAATCAAATCTCTTCGAACAAGTCGCTTGACACAATGACCTGAATAAGTGAACTAGATTATAATAGGTAAACAACTGATCATAAAACACATTACCTAACTGAATGCAGTAAACAAGTACAGTAAATTACAATACTTTGTATTTTGTATACAGAATACATACCTCTGTGATTGATGGTAGAATTTGAATAAGATCCGTTGACGTCGTTTTACTTTACCTGTTGCAACTAGCGAAGTGCCTTAAGAATTGGTAACTGAATTGTTCGAAACTCTCTATTGGTTGGGGGGTCGAACCACACGTGCACATTGTCTCCGAAGGTAATAAAGAACAACTTGGAAACAATCGGGTTTGGAAAGCCAAAACACAACATCATGCTCTCAAATATGCTCATTTGGATAGTTTGAGCCATCATAGTCGACAGGGGTTCAATGAGTATCTCCTTTGACAAAGGATTATATTGTTTTCACATCTCTCGCTATCCATTTGTTTGAGTGATTGTCAATGGGATTGTGTGATAGCCAACTTCCTTCCTTCTAATAGGGCAGCATATTGATACTTATTTCTAGAAATTAATTTTTTTAGAGAAATCTAGTTAAACTTGGGCATAATATATATATATAAAATCTTGTATTGAAAAGGAAGACTTTAGATCAACAAAAATTGATCACAAATTAAATGGCGATGAAACCATTCCACCAGCTTCTCTTATCCTAAGATAAAAGCATCCATTGGTTGTATTAATAAAAGCATACATAGTCCACTATCCATTTTTGAATAAATTATAGTTTCCTCCTTCAATTATATTGTCCAATAAAATTGCTTTCCACTATTTTCATCCCTACAAATTGTGCCACATGTGAATCACACTAAACCATCTTAATCTAGATCAACTTATCTATCCATAATAATACCTTAAGTGGTATAAGAGCAATGCTCGATCTTTATTGGGTGTAAGCTTATCCAATGGCCGACATATTCCGTTCATCTATTCCAATTTCAACTTTTCACGATGACAACTATGGGTTTTAGTCCATCAAAATAAAGACTCACTTTATTGCTCAAAATTCGTGGAATGTCGTTAGTAATCGGTATACTATCCCCAATGACATTTTTCACTTTAATTGCTACACAAAAGAAGGAATTAAAAGAGAATCAAAAACATGATTCTCTATCTCTTGAGATGAGCCTCACAAAAGATTTTTTTTTTTTTGTTTTTCCAAAAATCATGAGAGTTGAAACTGCAAAATAAGCGTGGGAGCAATAGGAGTTCAAAGCCAAGGACTGCACTTGCAAACTTCAAACTCTGAGAATTAAGTTCAAAAATTTGAAAATGAAAGATTCTGAGACTTCAAAAGATTATTACTCAAGAGCAGATGAAATAATAAATTAACTAAGAGCTTATATTCCCCAAAAGGAAATTATTAAAATAATTTTAATTACTTATACAGGAAATTATGATCAAGTTATTGCAACCGTGAGGAGTCTAAAGAAATATATATTAACAACTACAGAATTAACATGTTCAGTAGAAACTCATGAAAAAGGATTAGAATGGCTTAATGAAATTGACAGAGATAACACTTTTTAAAGTAAATATACGGTCTTATAAATTTAAAGAAGGTGAGAGGAAATTCAAAAAAGTTTCTATAAACGGAGAAAGTCAAGGAAAACGAATAGATAATAAAGACAAGTATCCTCCATATGGTATTTGTAAGAGAAAAGTCATTGGAGATGAGTTGTAAAGACAAGTATCCTCCATATCAAATATCTAAAATTATACAATATTATATTTACTTAATAATTCTTACAATTAGTCAATTATGCAATTTTTAAGTTTTCAAAATGCAAAAATCAAAATATTTTTTAGAGTTCAATTTTCAATTAGATAAATCCTACTTAATGGATTTATAGAAACTTCTGACATGCTTGTAGAGTTTGCAATAAAATGACGAGTTTCAACATCATAATTAGATAATGTAAAAAACACCATAGCTTATATCTTATTAAATATTAGATAAAGTCATTTTAACTTTTGTACAAATAAAATCTTTTGAAAACCTGAAATTAAAGTCAAATGAAAGGTTTTTTTAAAATAAAAAAAATTAATAAGTCAAAGTGAAATAAAAGACTTTAAAAAGGGGCAAAAACCAATAAAGGTCGTGCAAGAAAGACAAAAGAGAAGAAGGATAAAATTCAACACTTAAGAGATTAGAAGAAAAAAGTGTCTAGGCAAGAAACGAAGTGTTTTGCCTGAGCTTCGAGCCTAAGCGTTGCCTATGTGAGCTTTTTAAAACACAAAACATGAGTCATATGATGGAGAAAGGATATTCTTTGTATTTCAAGGGAGGTTCTTGCACAATATATGACAAATGAGATAAATTCCTTGTTAAATTGCTGTTTCTAATGTAATGAAGATACCTAAAAAACATGGCGATGGCGATGCAAGTGGAAGAGTCGTGACTGTGGCACAAAAGATTTGGATACTTCCTCTCTCAGGGAGTGAAGATTTTATAGTAAAAAAGCATGATGAGAGTTCTATTGACTATAAAGGAGATTAATGATGTTTGTGACAAATGTTTGTGAAGGAAAACAACTATCGACAACCATTTTCATCCTACAAATCTTTGTTTGCGAGCCAATGTATACATCATCACATGATTAAAACAAATACTTAATTAGATGATTGTAATAGAATGATATGTGAATAATTTTTACACAAGAAATCGCAAGTTTTTGAGATTTTCAAAAGTTCAAAAACTATGTTGAGAGGCAAAGTAGTTGCGTCAAGATGATCCAAAACGACATAGGCAAAGAATACACTTCTAACGAATTCAACAAGTTTTGAAATAAAGGAATGTAGCATCAACTCATAAAGTTGGGTATGCACTTGAACAAAATAGCTATTAAAAAGACAAAACTAAACCGTAATGGAGACACCGAGAGCTCATAGAGAAAGGTCTTTCAAAAACTTTCAGGGCAGAAGCAGTAAGCAATGCAGCCTACCTTTTGTACCAATATCCACCCAAAGCCATATAAGATTAGACACTAATCGAAGCATGGAGAAAATAAAAAACATCGGTAAAACATTTTGGAATTTCCGTCTTTATCTACTATACACACATTCCACAAGAGAAAAAAGGCGAGTTAGAAGAAACGACAACGAAGAGTCTTCTTAGGCTATAGCACTAAATAATAGACTATAGTGTTTGCAACTTGAGAACAAAAAAGCCAATTATCAGTTGGGATGTAAAGTTCGACGAAGATACCTCCTATAATTGGGAGGCCAACCAAGTTCAAAGATAAACTGTCAACATCCCATTGCAACCATGAGAGCAATAGGGTGACAACGACGACGACGATGACAACTAGTTGGAGGCACCAAAATGAGCAACCATGGCTCTTCACATGAACTAACACCAAGAAAGATTAGTTTATCGACAAAGAACTATTAGACATGCAACTTGATAAAGACAATTTCTCAAACAGAAGAAGGCGTTGTACGGATTAAAGCAAGCTTCACAAGTTTGGTAAAAAAGAATCTAAAACCACATCACTGAGCAAGAATGCGGGAAGAGCAAAAGCGAACCAACTCTATACATCAAGACCAAGGTACAAACAATATGCTTATTGCCGCTCTATATGTCGATCTCATTTACACAGGAAGTAGCTACAATATGACTAGAAATTCAAAGAAGATATGATGAAAACTTTGAGATGACTAATCTGTGATGCACTACTTTCTCGGGATTGAGATAATTCGAGCTATTTTAATGAACTTTGCCAACTTAGACCCGATTTTGTAGAATTTGTTCTTGGTTGTTGCGATCAGGGGTACTACCTCTTCAATCACCGACCTCACTTCATTGCTCATAAAAAGTTTATAACTAGTTGCAAAAATAAGTTCAAGATGGAAAGTTGCAAGATTGTAGCAATTTTGCTAGAAAGCACTCAGTTTGAAACCTTATTGGATGCTTACTCTATCTCACAACTATAAGGTGAGACATTATATATGCAACTAGCCTAGTTTCAAAATTTATGCAGAGTCCAAGTTAAGTTCATTATAGAGCCGCAAAGTGGAAACTGAGATACTTGCAAGGAACAAAAGATTACTACATATGGTACAGATCCACATGATTAGACAAGACTAGTAGATGAATTGAAAAACAAATCAGGTTATGCATTCAGCCTAGGTTTAGAAATATTCTTTTGGGCGTAAAAGAAACAAGCAGCAGTGGCATAATCATCCGTCGAAGCAGAGTATATTTTAGTAATGATGAAGGTAAGCAAAGCTATATGACTAAAGCACATAATTAAAGACATGGGATAGCCACGAAGTGAGGCTATTGAGATCTACTTGAGAAAGCAAGTTTGCAATAGCAATTACTAAAAATCCAATGTTACACAATGACATCAAGTATCATTTCATCATTAGCAAATAAAGAGATAGAGCTCAAGCATTGCATGACTAAAGAGCAATTAAGAGATTTTCATAAAGGTAAGTTACGAAATATAATTTTAGTTACCAGAATAAGTATCAAGTGATAAAATAATGATATTATCTCTAGAAACTACTTTTTTTTAGAAAAATCAAGTTAAACTTGGGCATCAATAAAATGTTCTAAAATTCTTGTTTGAAAAAGGATGACTCTAGATCAGTTAAAATTGACCACAAATTAAATTGTCATGAAACCTTTCAACTGCCTCTCTGATCCTCTAGATAGGCAAAATTTCTTAGATGGTCGAGTTAGAAAGTAAACCAAAAAGCCTCCATTGATACACATTGGGCGTAAAGCATTTGTAGGTGGCTTTTTAAGCTTGCGGTCAAATTTCAGAGCTCAACCATGGACATGTGGTGGAAACTACCAAGCTGGAATACTGTAGGGGCAGTAGAATTTTCGGTAAAGAAGATTGAAGAAAAAAAATCCTTTCATTAGAAGTCTGAAAAACCTGCTTTGAAAAAAGAATATTGTATTAATAAACAAAAGCTTACATTGTCCACTATCGATTGAAGTACTCCTTTAATGATCTTATCCATTAAAATTGCTTGCCATTATTTCTATCCCTACAAATTCTGACTCATATACAACCTACTGTTTTTAATCTAATCAACTTATTTAACATAACTATTATAATACCTTCAGTAGCATTATCCATTGATGTTACCATTGCCTTTTGTATCATCTAGTTTACTAGCTCCAAGTTGAAAATTATCGGATTCCCAAATAGGAGAGGGCTCTTCCATGTCTTGGTCTCCTAATACTAATAAATTATTCAATTGAAGATCACTTCTTCTTCTTCTACTTCTTCCTACCAAGTTGGATTGAGCCCCACGCTGATACCAAACTGACGTAGCGGAAGCTTATAGGAAATATAAAAAATTTCACAACAAATTTCAATGAATAGAAGCTCTAGAAAAATTTATTTCTTTCAACTAATATGGCCTAAAATGGCTTGCAATGCTTTATATAGCGAAAACCCTAAGAATTTTTTTTTCCAAAAATGGAAAAAATTGAGATAATGACAGATTTTGAAAGTCCTAATCATTAGGATTGTCCCCCAACAAATGAAATTCAAATCTAAATTTATTTGATTGAGATATACCCAAAACAAAAATTACCAAAAAATGAAGAAAAAGAAACGCATAAATGAAGGCCTAAACGAATGAAATTGATACTCCATTACAACTATTAGAAGTGATCACGGTGGAGATTTGGATAATATTGCTTGTAATGATTTTTGTAAAGAAAATGGATATGAACCTAACTTTTCGGGTGCCAGAACTCCCCAACACAACTATTAGAAGTGATCACGGTGGAGACTTTGATAATCTTATCTTTGATAAGTTTTGTAATGAAAATGAATATTAACATAATTTCTTGGCTCCTAGACAACAAAATGGTGTAGTAGGAAGGAAGAATCCTACATTACAAGAAATGGTCAAGACCATGCTAAATGAAAATAGCATGTCAAAATATTTTTGGGCCGAAGCCGTTAACACCACTTGATATATTGTTAATAGAGTTTTAATTAGTCGAAAGAAAAACAAAACTTCATATGAACTTTGGAAAAATAGAATTCCCAATATCGGTTATTTTAAAGTCTTTGGGTGCAAATATTTTATCTTGAATACAAAAGAAAACTTGAAAAAACTTGATTTAAAATCTGACATTGGAATTTTTCTAGGATAGATATTCATCGACCGGTAAAGCTTGTAGAGTTTTCAACAAAAGAACTCTAGTTGTTAGAGAATCCATGCATGTCACTTTCGATTAAACTAACTTTCTTG